>CABFOW010002883.1:12662-43510 GCA_902141385.1 Timema californicum | reverse complement strand
ACATCTTGTGAATGTGGGGAATGCCAGGCCTCCACCGTGGTTCGGATTCCACGTTAAACTGTAGGTCCTCCATTTCATCTCACAATCACCCTACCATTACACATTAGCGTAAGTGCGTATAGCCCGAACGGGTAGTAAGACGCGGTGCTAATAATAATAATAATAATAATAATAATAATAATAATAATAATAATAGGCTCACAAGATAAAATGTTAAACTATTTCCTTCCCCTCTTTATTGCCCCTCTTTGTTATTGACATGGAAAAGGGTGGTTGCAGGTGAGGGATGAAAGGAAGTATAAGCTTAGACATGATATAGTATTTATTTATTATTTACCACCGCGTCTTACTACCCGTTCGGGTTATACGCACTTGAGTCTATCAAAAATTACTCTCTTAGTTAGAGGAAGGCTAAATCTAGAGTCATTCTAATTACGCTAATGGATTAGGAATTGGGAAGGTTGAATTAGAGAATATGAACCCGCATTTGCGTGGAAGGAGAGTGGAAAACCATTTAGGAAAACCACCCAGTTCACCCGACCGAGATTCGAACCTCGATCTCCCCGTCCTCAGCGGTCGAGATCAACACGACTAGCGCGTTAGCCAACTACGCCACCGAGGCGGGTTTTATGTTATTAATTTGGAAAGTGATCTTTGAAACTATTTACTTTTAAACTGGCCTAGAAATGTGAATGGTCTATCTACAGCATCCTTTTATTTATCTGAGAGTTTTGTTACTTTTATTCAGAGCACCCACATCCACCGGCCAATCATCGCGGTCCGTGCTTCTCAAACTTCCACACAGGTGACCAATCACGACGCGCTTTCCTGTGATTGGCTTCTGGATCTTTCGAGAGAGTTCTTGGTCTCCTTATAAACGATCGCTGTGATTTATCGAACTGTCAAAGGACTCGTTGAACTCGTTTGTTTTTTTGTGTGATCTGTTAATGGGGTTTTTTGCGCCGCGTCTTACTACCCATTCAGGTTATACGCTTTTGTACTAATTACACTAATCGGTTAGGAGCGAAGAAGGTTGAATTTAAAGAAAATGTACCCGCATTTGCGCAGAGAGAAAGGGGAAAACATCTAATAAACACCAGCCTCAGTATACCCGACTGGGATAGAAACACGATCTCCCCGTCATCGGCAGTCTAGTCTATTGCGAGAGTAGAACCCTATACCATGTGGCCACAGGAGCGGGTACTGTTACTGTTACCGTTAGTTTGTTCTTTAGTTAGCGAAAGGCGAGTGTCGCTACAGACTCGTTCATTCAATTGAGTCTGTAGGTAGGTAGGGGCGCCTCCCCAGGTGGTGGATAGGGGGATGCTCGCAGCTGCTGGACGCACCGTCGGACTGGTGTGAGAATCCGGGTCTGATGGGGTGACCAGCGGAGGTGGGTACCGGGGAAGTAATATACCCGGGGCAGACCAACTGGTGAAAGAAATTGTATCTCGGAGATAGGTACTATAGGAGCCAAAACCTGTTTAGAATAAATGTAATTGGATACTGTACAATAATAGAAAATGTTTTTAATAGTCTGTAAATAAGGCCTGGATTTAAAATTGTAAGATGCCAGGCCAAATTAGATTAGTAATAAAAAAAAATTGAGTCTGTAGTCTAGTCAAACATTGTTTTCGTTGAGGTGGGGTGGGAAGGGAGATAAGGCCAGGGTGTTTGCAGTTTTTATGGCAAAACTTGTTTTGGCCAAAATGAATAAAATATTGCTCCAGTACAAACAAATAACTTAATTAATACAAGGTATTTAAAAAAGGAAGTAATGTTTTAAATTTCTTTGGTGTGGATAGGCAGGTATGCCAACTGTATGAATTATAGTCGTGGATCCAATATCTAGTCTGCGTAGAAGGTGAAGAATTCGTCGTTTATCCAATATACATCGGTTAATGTGAGTTTATATATATACGGGAGGGATTGCCCCATAAGCTCTATTTAGGCGAGTCTGCGTCATTGAAGAAAGGTAAGATAATAGTCGACATAATTCATTTTGTTTAAGCCTATACCAGGAAAGGAATTAAAATTATCTAATGGTACGAGTATTTTCTGGTGTGCCTTGTAAACAAATTATAACAATAAAATTAATAACAAAACTAAATAAGTATATTCAACTGTGAAGTAAAGGAAAATGTTTAAGATTTTCTCTTGGGCATATAAAATAAAGAATAGCTGGAGTAAAGGCTGATTTAATTAAAGTCTTGCTAACACTAAAATAAAGTTAATTTAATTAAAATCAAATTGATTTTATTAAAACGTTGTTAAAAAACAAGAGAAAATAGCTGTGGGTATTAAAGAAGGTCGATCGATGAATATTGAAATAGATAATTTAAAACATTGAGTATTAATAAAATGTTTATTATAATAAATAACATATAGTATTAAAACAATTAAATCAAGTGTTATGTACATTGTATAACATATTACAACAGATATGTCAAAAAGTAGATTCTATTAAGATAATATAACATAATTGTAATTAAATATTTTAGATTTAAGATTTTCTAAATAATAAACACAATAATAAAGAAAACAAATTATTAGTAATGTGACACTATTTTTTTTTTAAACTTGTTATTTTTTATTTAAAAGAGGAACTTCAAGAAATAAAGTATGGTCGAGGGCAAAACTTGACTCGACTAGCAACAATTGTATGTAAAAAAGACTTACAGGAGCCAAATTAGGTATATTTACGAGGACTTTAAACCTGTGCAAAATATCCTGCTATCCCATGTCGATCTATTGACATATTCTTCATTTAAAAATGCACAGTTAATAATATATTGAGCTTGTGAGGACCTACTATTAATAAGATGTTAATTTCTTAGTAAAGATTTTTACTAGTGTACTAGCTAAGTAAATCAAATATATGTTATAGCTATATTGGTGCAACTTTACATGTATTAAGACTAGAGGTAGCAAAGTTGGACCTTGGGAATTTGAAATGCTGGGTGATATAGTATTTATATTCAAATTAAAACTAATTTAAACTTTTCATCGTTCTTTCATTCTCAAAATAAATCAATAATTTGCCCAAAAGATATAAATAAATTATCAATATATTTTTTAATAAAAATATAATTAATGATTTTTTTTAAAATTAGTATGAAAAGTAATTTATTTTCAAAATATTTAAAACTCATAAGATACAATCATAGGTATTGAATAAGTTTAGAAAATAGTAGAACAGACAAGATCACAAAATAATATAATGGACAAATTCACAAATGACTAGATTGATAATATCACGCTAGTGTAAATGGACTAGTTCACATGTGAATAGACCTTCCCAAATGATATGTACAGTAGCGGATTTAGGTTTGAGGACGCCCTAGGCCCGAGACAGTATGGCGCCTTTTTTTTGTAGCAGTGTATATATATATATATACAAATATATATATAAACATATATATACATATATATATACAAATATATATATATAAACATATATATACATATATGTGTGTGTATAAAATAATGAAAATAATAACAATAATAATAAGAAATCTAATTCAGGTATAAATTAAACATTTTTTTTAACATAACAATTAAATATAGAATTAATAATAAATTGCTTGTAATTAAAATATAAATTATTTTTATCTGATTAATCATATAATAAATTTTTTTCTTGCTTTCGTCCGTGTGAAAATATCAATGACCTCCTCATACTTAATTTCTTGAACCAATTGTGCTTCAATGGTTAGTAATGCAAGTGCATTTAGTCTGTCTTGTTTCATACTTGCACGCAAATAACTTTTCACTCTTTTCAGAGTGGAAAATGATCTTTCTCCAGAACAATTCGTTGCAGGAATACTCAGATATATACGCAACGCAATATCTAGCGCAATAAAATAAACTTTAAAATTTGGTCTTACAGTTTACAGAAAACCCAATCGATTTTTAATTTTAGTCATCTTAAAAATGTTGGTGCCACTCAAAATTTTCCGCCCTAGGCCCGGGCCTCACGGGCCTAAGCCTAAATCCGCTACTGGATATGTATAATTTCACGAAGGTATAAATAGACCACTTCACGTATTAATAGAACGATCAAGTTCACGACTAAGTAAATAAACAAAATTATATAATGATTGTAAATAAGAGCTCAAAAACTAATAGAATGTAAAATTAACAAAATTCGAAAATGAGTGTAAGTAAGAGCTCAAAAACTAATAGAATATAAAATTAACAAATTCAAAAACTAGTGTAAATAAGAGATTAAAAATTAATACAATATAAAATTAACAATAAAAATAAATAATACGGACTCCACACGAATTTTCTCGATCTATTGTTTAAAAATTGAGATATTTACTCAAAACTCTTAATATAATGAGCTATTTACTCAAAGCTGATAATATAATTATGTGAAAAGAAATAATATACATTAGCAAACCCGAGTACCAATTGCGCTATACTTACGTAAAACATTTTTGACTACCGGTTTTAAAGTCCTCCAAGTCCAATAGAATAGGTAAGTATTGACTATTGAGTCTAAAATGATAGAGCTAGATCATTGTTGTACAAACATTTTCCCTGAGAGGTTAAAATAACAAACCTTTTGAGAGAATTACTTATATTTACTTACTCTGACATTAGAGAATTATTGCGTTAAAACTTAAGTAGTATCTCTGTACAACTAAAGCTCATAAAATTGTATTGATATATTTGCCAATATCTCAGAAATGATTGATTTTAGAAAAATATTCTTCAAATGAAAGTTTTTATTTTTATTTGTATTACAATTTTGCAATGATAAGTTATTTAGTATCTCAAATAGTTGCGGAGATACGGAAACTGCCATTTCTGTAAATTACCCAAAAAGTCATTTTCATGGGAAAATACAATAGTTATTTTGTTTATAATCTCAACCAACGCCTAGATATGAATTTTAATTAAAATCTTTAGAACCGATTTGGAGAAAAAAGTTATTTTCTCCTTTCGCCCTTTAGTAAGCTATTCTTAATTTTAGGGTTAGAAAAACACACACAAAGACGGCATTGTAAAAACCACTTTTTAGGGTTCGGGGGAGGGGGGGAAGGGGTGTGTCATGAAAAGTCGACATCCATCAACATCTCAGCTTAGATTTTTTTTTTCGCGGTCGAATACTTTACCTTAAGGGTTCTAAAAGTTAAAAAATATAAATATATGTTTCAAATAAAATATTTGTATTATAAATAGATCTAAATATTTGCAATGATAAGTAATTTAACATCTCGAAGAATTACGGAGATAAGATAAAAAAAATAGAATTTGTGCATCAGACCGGAACCCTTAAAGTCATTTTTACGAAAAATTTAGAGTAGCCATTTTGTTTGTTAATATTGATGAATGTTTAAAAATTCAATTCAATCAAAATCGTTCGAGCTGATTTCGACCAAATCGATTTTTTCTCTTTTCACTCTTCAGTAAACTACCCTTAATTTTAAGGCTAAATATCCAATTCAAAAACCCCTCGGGGCAGCTTTATAGAAACCCTAGATACCAAGTTTTAGCCCGATCGATAAAATAGACTTTAATCCAAGCTACAGACAGACGGGCAGACAGACGGAAATTCAAAAACAGATTTTTCTGATTTAGAAGATCACGAAACGTCGAAATTCATCAAAATCTCGAGTTTGATTTTTTTAACGATCACAATACTTTCTCGGGTAGCGACAAAGTAAAAGTGTGAAGAATACTGCCATAAGTTCCAAATACCCCATGTTCTAACATACACAGAAATATTAATATTCTAATAATTACTGTAAAACTCAAACCGTTGGGCACTAAAAATTAACTTATGAATTGTCTAGTCTGGTCTGTCGGTGATGGACAGGTTGGGGTTCGAATCCTGGTCAAATGTATTGAGCATGTTTTTTCTTTAAAATAATTAATGTTAACCCCTAGCTTGTCATGAAAATTCCTATACATATCCTTTTCATTCAAGTTTTTAAATCAACAAACCATTATATTGATTAAATATGTATATACTATATAAAAAGTAGTAATTGAAATAAAAAATATGTTAGTGTAATTATTGTCAATTTTCATTGGAAGCAGACTATAAGTTACATGTGTAGAGATGGAGAGACAGACCTACATTAAAAATTGCAATACAATGAAAATTTTGGTTAGTTGAATAGTTTACAAACCAATTTAACAACACTTTAAACTTTCTTAAATCATTTCAACACCTGCGCCTATGAAAAGTATCTAAGAAAACCAAAAGTATTTTAGAATTTATATTTAACTGTTTATAGCAAAAATAAAAACTGCTGTAATGTTTAGTGAAAAAACCCAATAATTTTAAAATAGTCACTTCGGTGGCTTCATAGATTAAGGTGTCACTCTCACAGTAGACTAGACTGCTAATGACGGGGAGACCATGGTTATAATCTCGGGTGGATGGTTTTTTCAAAATAGTTTTCCACTCTCCCTCAACGCCAACGCCGTAATTAGTAGATAATCGGATAGCCAAATCGAATAGTAAGACGCTCTACTAAAAAAAATAAAAGATTATTTCTTAAATGAATAATATTTAAGGTTTATTAATAATGAGCAAATGTAAAAGCAGAGCTTTTGACATTGCTGTTAGAAGCTTTCGTTGAATGGATTACTATTCTGATCAAAAGTAGTTGGTGTAAAATATTGACAACTTAATATTATCAATACAAACTATTTATATTTTCAATATAAAATAATGATTACAATATTTTACTGGTGAAATATTATTTGGAGTTTATGTTCAGTAAATCCCTAGCCCGTAGTTTGTGAAATAACCATGTATTCATTTTGACATAGGTAGTAGTTAAAAAAACAACACAGAGTATAATTGTAAAACAAACTTTGTAGCTGATGTAATCAAAGAGGGGTGTGCCATCTCGGTTTTATCTTTAAAGTGAAAACAAACTAAATATATTAAACCGAAAACATTTTAAATATATATTTTATTCGTGCTGGCTGTTTTTAAAAATTGTACAATTTTATTTATAATTTATCAAAAAATAATTGTGTTTCGAAATATATATTTATATTCTCTTGATACTACATATAGTTTAGTTTAGCTATTTTTCATTTTTTTATTTAAAATTGTTCTATAGTAGAATATTCTCAAAATCTCATATAAGTCCTGACTCACTGACTGACTCATCAACGTCCAGCCCAAACCCTTGGACCTAGAAAGCTGAAATTTTGCACAAAGGTTCCTTTTATGATGTAGACAAGTAATAAGGCTGGATTTTTCGAAATTCCCACGGGATAGGGAATAAAGAGGATTTATATCATTCTTATACCACAGTGGGTCACGGGCAACGCCGTGTGGGACTGCTAATATGTATAGAACCTTTGTCGAATCCCAAGTAGCGTTTACAATTTTTTACCTATTTGTACCTGGGTTTGTCCTATTATAACTAACTTACTCACATATTAACAAGATTGATGTTGTGTACTGTTTATGTTGTTAGTTTGTAAGTTGAATATTTGGAATCCTTGATGTATTTTCAAAGTTAATATTAATTTTTCTCTGATATTCTTCTTTTTACTTTTTCTTGACATTTCCGAGAGAAAGTATTGTGATCGTCAAAAAAAATCTAACTCGAGATTTTGAAAAAATGTCGACGTTTCATGATTCCCTGAAACCAAGAAAGTTGTTTTCGCAATGCCATTTGTCTGTCTGTCTGTCTGTATCTCGGGCTAGAGCCGAACGTATTTTACTGATGGATAAAACTTGGTATCTCATGTTTCCATAAGGCCCCCCCAGAGGGATTTTGGAACTATACTACTATAAAACAGCGTATAACCCAAACGGGTAGTAAGACGCAGTGCTAAATAATAATAATATAAAACCATATGGCTTACTCACTCGCTGAAATTAATGTTTACCCGTTTCTAGATGAACTAGAAATTTGAAATTTGGTAAACTTATAGCCTGTAACCGACGGGGAAGTTCCATAAAAATTAAAAAATTAATTTCTAAACCAGAAAAAATTTCAAAATGATGGAGAAGCTTTAAAGTCTGTGCGGACCTTTCTTTGGAGGTCTCTTGTGACTAAACGGTAAGACCTGTCAAAAAATGGCTCTGGAATTACATTAGTTCACATCTACTTGCAAGTAAATGTCATTAGGGGTTTGAGGTCGGAACCCCCAACGAGCAAAGCGAGTTAAATAGGTAACCCTAAAATTAATGTTAATTTAATGAAGTGCAAAAAGAGAAAAAAGAGATTTTCTCAAAATTCGCACTATTTTGATTATATGTTATATATAGACACTGGTTATCATCACAAACAAGATGACAACTTTCATTTTCTTATGAAACTGAATTTGAGGCTACTTTACAGAGGAGACATTTTCCAATTTTCGCCATTTCTCCACTTAATATTTACGAAATAACTTATAATGTTATTATTATTAGCACCGCGTCTTACTACCCGTTCGGGTTATACGCACTTACGCTAATGTGTAATGGTAGGGTGATTGTGAGATGAAATGGAGGACCTACAGTTTAACGTGGAATCCGAACCACGGTGGAGGCCTGGCATTCCCCACATTCACAAGATGTCTTGTCAGAGGTGAAGGAAGGGTTTGGTAATCAGATAAATCTTTGCCGGGACCGAGGATTGAACCCCGGCCACCAGCATAGAAGTCTGACACCTTACCCCTAGACCACTAGGTCACCGACCTTATAATGTTAAAGTTGTAGTATTATTAAAAACAGTAATCCTTTATTTAAAATAAAGTTTTATAAAACCAATTATTTCTTGATCATATTCTGAAAATTGGAAAATGACACCTGGACACGGGAATTGAAACCGGGACCTTTGGCTTGGTACGCCAACGCTCTAACTACTGAGCTATCCAGATATTGTCCCGTGCCCATAATAACAATAAAAATTATACCAAACAATTGTCCCCCTCCCTTAGTACCGGGGGGGGGGGGGCTAAGAGANGGGGGGGGGGGGGCTAAGACATCCTATACAATAAGGTAGCAACAGGTAACTTGTTGCAACAAATAACTAGCAAGTTACTACACACGAGCAGGACCCAACAAGTTAGTACACACGAGCAGGACCCAACAAGTTAGTACACACGAGCAGGACCCAACGGGCCTATACTCAGAACCTAGCATGAACAATACTATGAGAAGAGATGAGGATAATTTGCGCCAGGGAAGCTGGCTAGATCATAAAAGGTCAGGTTGCAAAGGCGCCAGACTGTTGTCTGTCAGCTCAGATCATCGGCCAAAGATCTATACAAATTTATTTATATAGGGAAAGTTCCGATTCAGGGTTCTAGGCCTTGACTTATACATTTTGTTTCATTTTCAACGTATCAATAGCTATTTATGTTTACCACGATCATCTCATAATTTGACCAGGACTTGGTCTCCTCGTTCAAAATGTTTCTGTTCAAATACCACAATCTATGTGTTGAAAACTAAACTAAATAGGCTTATATATCTAATTGATTTTTTATCATCGCGCCATACTACCTGTTAAGGTTATACGCTTATATAATAATTACTCTTAAATGGTGGTGATGAGTAAGGAAGCATTTTAAAGGTAATCTACTCTCATTTGCGTGGAAGGATAGTGTAAAACAATTTTAGGAAAACAACCCTCACTCGACCCGATCGGGATTCGAACACAGATCTCCCCGTCATCAGCAGGCCAGTCTAACACGAGAGTGACGCCTTAGACCCTTCGGCCACTGAAGGAGGCTTATATCAACTGAAAAAATGTTTTATTTATTTATACCAAATAAGTTATTTTGATTAAAAAAAACTGCAAATAAACTGACCTTAACTCGCTTTCTCTTTCATCATATATAAAACATAAGTTTAAAAAAAAGTCTTGTTTCATTAACTAAGCTGATCTTTATCCCCCCCCACTATTTGAGTATGAACGCTGACAGCTCAACTCTAGCAGAGGGTCTAGTTAGGTAATTCTCCCTGTAGTTAACATTACCAAAGTTGATGTTGTGTTTGTGAGTTGTTGAACTATTCCGCAAACTTTATACAATGGCCCATTTCCGACCCAAAGCGTAAACCACAAATTTGATATTTAGGCCTCTCAAGTAGAGTGTGAATTTAATTATTTGCTTCAAACAACCCAAACTGGCCTCAATGTTTGGCTTGAGCAGAAAAACCCTCAATCACGTGAGCGGAAGAGGAGCTCGAAAATGGAGGGGATTATAGCTTTACATTATTACTATTACTATAACTATTATTCGCCGCGTCTTACTACGCTATACCTCTGTTATATATTAATTACGCTAGTGGCGTAGAGATGAGGAGGGTAGAGGGAAAATTAAATCTACAACTACCCGCCTCGGTGGCGTAGTTGGCTAACGAGCTTGTCGTGTTGAGCTCGACCGCCGAGGACAGGGAGACCGAGGTTCGAATCTCGGTCGGGTGAACAGGGGGTGGTTTTTCCTAAATGGTTTTCCACTCTCCCTCCACGCAAATGCGGGTTCACTTCCTCTAATTGAACCTCCCCAATTCATAATCCATTAGAGTAATTAGTACTTAAAGCGTATAACCCGAACGGGTAGTAAGACGCGGTGCTTATTATTATTATTATTATTATTATTATTATTAAATCTACAACCGCACTCTCGTGGAGAAAATATTTTTTTTCTTAGCATCGCGTCTTACTACCCGTTCTGATTATATGCTTATTTAATAATTATGCTAATAATTTTATGGATTATTAAGGTTTTATATATATTTAGAGGAAGTTGACCCATATTTGCGCAGAGGAAGGGTGGAAAACAATTTTTTTTTTAAACGCTCAATACATCCGGTTGAGATTCGAACCTCGATCTCCCCATCATCGGCAGTCTGGCCAAACACGAGAGTAGCGCGTTAGACCACGCGTCGACCAAATCGGGTAAAAAAAAAAGATAAACCACTCTCACTACACACGTTCGGGATTCGAACCCCGACCTCCCTGTAATCGATAAATAGGACTAAATGTGCTTGACATTTTTACTGACGCGTATCTTAAAGCTAATTTAACTGATTAAAAGACTTACAAATTAATTTTAGGTTTAAATGCAAATTAGATTAAAGTTTAGAAAAAAAAAATTAAAACTAAATTCTTGAATAGTTTGTTGTGGAAAATTGACCACTTACTCACTACCATGGGTCCACAAACCACATAATAAATAAAAACATATGATTGACAGAAAACAGTTAAAAAAACACTTAATTTTTATATGAAATTAAAACTTTATGGACTAGAAAATACACTCTTAATTTTAAAAGTGTATGAAATACTGGGTGGATTGTTTGGTTGGATATTAACCGCATTCACTAATCAAATTAGAGTTTCAGGACTTTATAACCAGTGTCGGCAGCAGATTAAGGGGAACATTACCATCCGTAGGGAGGAAAGCAGACCTGCTGGTGTGATTCATAGTTTTACAACCCTACTCTTTCCTAATTTAGGGGTTAGTGGGACAAGTTTCAGGAGTAGGAGACTATGGTTCGACCCTGGGCGGCTCCTAGAATAGTGTAATACTTGTGTAATATTACCTGGAGCTACGATTAGATAATGCTGCCTTAGGTTTTTTATAACACCGTGTCTTGATACCTGTTCAGGTTATACACTCTGTCCTAGGTTAGAATGTGCCTTACGATGTTGGGCATAGTGTGATCTCCTTAAGCCTATATTGTGACTCGGTTGGTAGGTACCTGAGAGTTTAAAAAAATATACAAAAACGACTTTCATATATTCATACGTCAAATTTTATAAACTGCATCTAACAAATTTGACAAATAATATAAATGCTAATTAAATACTACTACATCTACTAGTAATAATACGGTTACATTTTATTCCTCCAGAATGGACGGATCTTGGCGTTTTATGTAGGGACCTGCAGCCTGAACGTTTTGGTGGGTTTTATTAAATATTGATAGCCAGAGGTTAAGTGGTCATATCTCTAGAGGAAAACGTTATTTTAATTCTAACCTTAAAATTAAAGGTAAAACTGATAGATGATTATCGCCCCTAAACCCAACAACAATAGCTTAACACGTGTATTATTGTTTCGTAGCATTTATATGATATATTTTAATTTTTAAATCTGTACCGGCCATCGTCTCCCCTTAACACGCCTCGGGTTGGTTGATCCGGCCCTTCACACGCCTCGGGTTGGTTGATCTGGCCCTTAACACGCCTCGGGTTGGTTGATCCGGCCCTTAACACGCCTCGAGTTGGTTGATCCGGCCCTTAACACGCCTCGAGTTGGTTTATCCGGCCCTTCACACGCCTCAGGTTGGTTGATCCGGCCCTTAACACGCCTCGGGTTGGTTGATCCGGCCCTTAGCACGCCTCAGGTTGGTTTATCCGGCCCTTCACACGCCTCGAGTTGGTTGATCCGGCCCTTAACACGCCTCGAGTTTTTTGATCCGGCCCTTGGACTCTTGAGTTTGTTGATCCGGTCCTTCGACAAAATATGAGTTTGGAACCACTGCCTTAGACTGCACTAATAATTAATTAGTTTATTAATTATTGTTGGCAAAATAGTAGCACTGTACTATGTATATATTACATTAAAAATATATGTTATATTTTTTTACTTTCTTGTGACCCCTAGGGTATAGAAAGTATTGTGATCGTTAAAAAAAATCTAATTTGAGATTTAGATGAATATCGACGTTTCATGAGCTAAGGAATCAGTACCTGAAAAAGTGGTTTCACGGTGCTGTTTGTCTGTATCTCGGCCTAGAACCGGAACCATTTTACCGATGGGGCTAAAACTTGCCATCAAAGGTTTTTTTTAAGGTTCCCCCAAGGTTTAAAAAAATTATATTCAATTCTAAAATTAAGAGTATAGTTTACTTAAAAACGAAAAAAGAAATAGGCCATTTTCTTAAAATTGGCTCTGACGATTTTGAATAAAATTCGTATCTAGGCCTTGTTTAACATTGCAAACAAAATGTAAATTCATTTTTCTTGAAAAATGGCAGAGAGAGGGTACCTTATATAAGCGAATATCTCCAATTTTAACCATATCTGCGCAGCTTTTTTGGAGATACGAAAACTTATTGCAAAATTGTAGGAATATTAAAAATAAAATAAAAACACATTTATTTGAAATATATATTTTTATAAAACCAATCGCTTATGAGATGTTGGAAAATATACTTTTTTTGGTTTGAGGTTTGGAAAGTGGGGAGTTGATTGTTTATACTCTTTGGTGAACAGGTACGCTAATTTTTTATCGATAAGTTTTCTGTAACAGTGTGTATTATTCCATTGCTTTTTGGTGTAATACGACGCCTATTTTTCTTCAATATGTTTCTGCAACAAGATATATTAATTTGTGTGACAAATCTTACTAGCTCTGAGTAAATGTCTCGAGTTTTAGGTAGAGGAGCGAGAGAGTCCGTGCGGCGTACCACGTAACGTTTGTTTAATATAATCTTTGAAAGGCTAACCCTAGTTTTAAAACCACCTGACATGTTTTGGAAATGTTAGGCCTGCTAAAATCGTAGATACTATGTGGCCCTGACTATATAAGTGGATGGTAAAGTCACCCTTAACGCAAGGAGTACCTGTATCACTTAAATAATAACAGCCCTTGACACGAGAAGGGACCTCTCCTTGATGGTCCCTGTCGGCCAGGGCCGTGTTGGTATTCTCCTCTTGAACTAGTTTTTAATTAAAAAGATGCCTCGCCCCCCCCCTCCCCCCAACTTCGCGTCCCGAGCGAAATTTAAATTAGTGGCAAAAGGACTTGGTGTTAGCGGTGGGTGGGGGAGGGGGGTTTGACAACGGTAGATAAGTGGTTCGGGGTTGGCTCCGGCGGCACAAAGACCTGGAAAGGGAATGAGGGGGGGGGGGGAAGAGACAGACTCGCACACAAGAGCATGAAGTGGGGACACTTTGGGTTCTAAGAGACCCCCCCGGTTTAACATATTTCACCAAATTGAACCATTTAAGTATATACAATGAAAACAAAAATGTTCTATAGAAAGCAAAACTGTAATTTTAAACTTGAAATAATATAGGAATACTTGGCAAACTCACAAGTTCACACCCCTTTGGATTTTTTTTAAATATAAAGCTTGCGTGTCAAACTTGCAGCACGCGAGCTACATGCGGCCCGCGGAGCTTAGAATGAAGCGAGACTCAACGGGGCCCCAACTCTTTTCATAAAGTGACTGTACAGTGTCGGCGGGGGGTTGGGGCTCATGTGTTAGAGATGTGCTCGCCCTGACTAGGACGGGGGGGCTGACTACGCCTGAAGGACGCGGCCGTGATTGGTTAGAGGAGCCTCGTAAGAGGTATCTGTTGTCCAGACAAGTGGATGCCAAACCCTGACACGGCAGGTGAGTTTCCATTTTGAGAATACTCTGGCTTGTTGTATAAGGTGTCCGGGTTGATGTACGGTGTCGGTGAGTAAGGGGAAGGTAGAGATAGATAGCGTGACTCATTCTAGTCCCCCTTCCGAAAAACTTAGCTGATATCATTACGTCGGTGACCTGGCGGTCTAGGGGTAAGGTGTCATACTTCTATGCTGGCGGCCAGGGTTCAATCCTCGATCCCGTACAGATTTATCTGATTACCAAACCCTTCCTTCACCTCTGACAAGACATCTTGTGAATGTGGGGAATGCCAGGCCTCCACCGTGGTTCGGATTCCACGTTAAACTGTAGGTCCTCCATTTCATCTCACAATCACCCTACCATTACACATTAGCGTAAGTGCGTATAACCCGAACGGGTAGTAAGACACGGTGCTAATAATAATAATAATAATAGATATCATTACCACGGCAATTTCATTGCGAGTAACGCCCAAGACAATGCTACCAATGTCAAGTTTGAGAGTATGCTAGCACCGCGGAACTTAACAAAACACACAGGCAGGGGTAAAGTGGTATTTTAACACTTCAAACTGGTATATTAAAAAGCATGGTATGCTAGAAATGACTAATAAATAAAGTTTGAGATTGGAAAATCTATCTGTGCTGCCGGCAGAAAATGGCCCGGTGGGCTTGGCAACATTGGTCGGGTATTTATGATACTAAGCAGTTTGTTAGAACAATTAATAGAAAAGGTTCGTTAGTAGTTTCACACTCCAGAGTAAAGAGGTAACAAAAATATTGAAGTCGGCCTCGTTTGTCCACCGTAGCAAGGGGTGGTGTGATTTATTCTGATTGTTTTAGGTGAAATATAAATAAGTGGCAACATATAGGTAGTTTGAACGTGTTATTTTATTGGATTTTGTAAATGGTTACTTGTTAATAACGCTTCAAATAGTGTGACCCTCAAAATGTTCATTTCAAAACCTTTAAAACGCAAGATCAATTAGATGGTCGTGTGTTTAAGAAAAAGTGGGAGATGGAATATTTTGTTTATCAAGTACATTATAGCATAGTAACTGTGTTATTTATTTATTTGACTGCTTCCACTTGTTATTGTTTATTTGATGAACAAAAAATGCCAGCTTCCACTTGTTATTTATTTGATGAACAAAAAAGCCAGCTTCCCTTTGTTATTATTTATTTGATGAACAAAAAATGCCAGCTTCCACTTGTTATTATTTATTTGATGAACAAAATATTCCAGCTCCCACTTGTTATTATTTATTTGATGAACAAAAAAATGCCAACTCCCACTTGTTATTATTTATTTGATGAACAAAATATTCCAGCTCCCACTCTTTCTGAAACACATGGCCCCCCTCTTCAATTTTGCGTTTTGAAGGTTTTGAAATGAACATTGTGTCTCGTATGTAAACAAACAATCAGTGTTTGTAAAGGTGTAGTTTTCGTTTGTTCTGGTTGGCTGATGATGAGTAGGTGGTCGGCTGCAAATAAAAGGTTTGCAATTTGTTGGAGGGTGATTCCTTTTTTTTTAATGTGACCCCTTCAAGTATTTTTTGTTTTCAATGTAGCTCTTACCAACTTCAGTCACCGCATGGTCTGACGCGCTACTCTTGTGATAGACTAGATTGACGAAGACGGGGGGATCGGGATTTGATCCTGGTCAGGTGCACTGAGAGTAGTTTTCCCTAAATAGTTTTCCACTTTCTCTACACGCGAATTCGGGTGCACTTCTTTTATATTAAGCCTTCCTAAGCCCTAACACATGAGTGCAATTAGTACATAGGCGTATAACCCGAACGGGTAGTAAGACACAGTGCTAAAAAAGTGTCCCTTGATCAAACTAGGGTGACACCCCTTGTCTACAAAACTGTTTTTTTTTTACAAATTAGATATAGTATTTATACAAAACGGTATTTCGTTGCCAAACTATTTATACATACCATTTCTAACCCGATGATAAATGAGATTTTTTTTCTAAGCTGTTCGATAAAAAACCCAACAGAAATCTGAATATTAAATAAAGTATCTTTAAAATGATTGGCTGTACATAAAAAGTCAAAATAATCTTTAACGTAACATCATCACAAGATAACAATCTAACGAGCGTGATATCAGTAATTACTTTCGATAAGGTGTTATTCTTTTAACATGCGAAGCGAATACAAAAATATTTGGGACAATTTGTTGCGATTTTTGACCCTTAGATTGTTTACGTACACTCGGTTTAAAGTGAAACCTTTGTAGAACCCTTGTCCACGACGAAAATCTTAGTCAAAACGGTAGTAAATCCGCCGACCTGTGGTTCGGTCCGTGGGACTGGCAGTCTAGTTGAGTCACACCCACAACTTTTCGAGCATTGATACGGAAGATGTTTGTGATCTTATTGCACTATGTCATTTTTTTTAAATAAAAATAAGTAGCAAAGATGTGGAATATATTGAGTGCGTCCATTGCTGCAAGAAATATTTAAATTTGATTTATTTAATCTGCTCGAAAAACTAAGAGAAGTGGAAGAAAAACGTGTTAAAAGAAACATTTGACAAGTTACTGAGAATTTTATACAAAAATTTAAAACATGAAGAAACCGATTTGCTAAATTGTATATCTCCGGATGGTTGTGACACTGATAATAATTATTAAACTTTTTTGTACAATCACATAAAGCACATAAAATACACGTTTTAATATTCTTGAGATAAAAAAAGGACTTAAAATACAGTATCCTTTTAAAAAAAAAGCATCTGAAACATGGATCAGGTAGGCGGTAGGCCCAGGACTAGTATAAGATTCAATTCACATCAACCCGCTTCGGTGGTCGCATGGTCTAAGTTGCTACTCTCGCAGTAGACTAGACTGCCGATGATGGGGAGATTGAGGTTAGAATCTCAGCCAGGTGTACTGAAGTTTTTTTATATGGCAGGTGTACTGAAGTTTTTTTTGATGGTTTTCCACCCAAACGGGTAGTATGAAGCGATGCTAAACAAAACTTCTTCATTGGACGTAGCAATGGTACTGGTTGAGGCTTGTGAATGTTCGCCAGTGGAATTAACTGGAGGGCGATGCTGTTGATGTTTGTGTTGATAATGGACCTAACGCTTCTTTTTTCCGCCTAAACTTTCCAGAGCCCTCTTCAACACACCCCATGCAACGTTGCCAAGTATAAAAATAGTCGAAACTGTTCCCACAATATTGAATATGAATTAAACAAACTAGCGTTGGAAAGTTAAGATATTTATGTTAGTAGAGTTTAAACGATATACATAACAGGGTTAGAGGGGTGGGAATATGAAACGAGTGATCAGAGTCTAGGGCACTTAAAACAAATAATTAAGCGTATCCCGGACAAAATTATTAACAAAATGAAACTTTTTGGGATCTGTTTGGCACTACCCCCTCGTCATCTTTTGGAAATTCCCAAAGTTTCCCATGTCATGAAGATCCACCATCTTGAAATAAAAACCCGCCAAAGCAGGCTTTTACTTAAAATTGTATATCTCAAGAAAGGCATAACGTATGTCATTTTCTTCTATTTTAAATGTTTTATAATAAAAATATATATTTTGTAGCTGTCAAGTAGATTAACACATCAAAAACTCATTTATTTGATGAACAATTTGTTTTTTAACACCAACATTTTTAATCTTTTGTACTTTACAGTTTTGCTAGCTGAATTACAAGATTTTTCTACAAACAAAAGTTTTAGAGCTCTTAAAGTCATATCTAATTAATATTTTATATTTGTACATACGTGAACAACAACGGTCAAAAAAGGTATTAAACCTGCAGTGTTCCCGACGTCGGCCGCCACCGGCCACGCCGCAGCCAATCAGACTTTAATTCACGATAAAATATGTCTCACCAATTGTGCCCTTTCACACGAGAGATATTTTATCGCACGAAGTATTCGTTGCGCGAATTTTATCCGCTGTGATACATCGGTTCAAATGTTAGCGTTCACACAGGAATAGAAAATATCACGCGATAAAACTCGCGCCACCGGTTTAGAACAGTCGCTTGTATCTAGCGACAGGTACATCGAGTCAAATGTATGCGAGTGGGAGTCAATCGCGCGGTCAGTCTGCTGTTGGAGTTCTTGGGGGTAGAACGTATCGATAGTTTGGGATAAAAAAATGTCTGAGAGTGAATCGCAATACTCGATTTTTGGATTAAACAAGTTTAGTGTAAAATTAGTTTTAACTTCACTTTTTTTTTTATAAATAATTTTGTAATTAATTACAGGCACTTTATTAATAGACTAGTGTTATAAATTATTGTAAGCGTTTTTGTAGAAAAACTCTTAAGTTTTTTAAATAAAATACTCCACCTAATATTATTTCAACAAATGCAAATAAATCCATATTTTCTCATAACTATTATTATTATTATTATTATTAGCACCGCGTCTTACTACCCGTTCGGGTTATACGCACTTACGTTACTGTGTAATGGTAGGTGATTGTGAGATGAAATGAAGGACCTACAGTTTGACGTGGAATCCGAACCACGGTGGAGGCCTGGCATTCCCCACATTCACAAGATGTCTTGTCAGAGGTGAAGGAAGGGTTTGGTAATCAGATAAATCTGTGCCGGGACCGAGGATTGAACCCCGAAACCCCAGCACAGAAGTCTGACACCTTACCCCTAGACCGCCAGGTCACCGACTTTCTCCTAGCTATTGATAAACTCTGTACAAGATACACTCACATATAAACATACATATATGTGTATATATTTATATACTAACATATCAATATATTTAAATAAATATGTGTGTATAACTATATTGGATATATTATTTGAGTTACATTACTTTTATATACACAATTGAAATGAGGTCTTCAATGTACATGATTAAGATACAACAATGTTATTTATGCAATCCCAACTAATATTATAAATGCGAATGTGAGTTTGTTTGTTTGTTTGTTTGTTACACTTTCACTACTAAACTACTCGACCGATCATCATGAAATTTCGCAAACACGTTGTCATGGGTACAGAAAAAAAAACTGTTCCCGAGGGATATAAAAAACACTTTTAGACGGTCGTCCGGCATAACAACTCGGCCTACTGATGTGAACATGAATTGCAACATGATGCCTGGAGTACAGAAAAAGGGACCTGCGATATCCCGGAAGAAAATCTGATATTCCGAATTAAAATCTGTTCTCGAGTTATTTTAGGCACATCTATCTTAAAATGATTAAAAATAATTACATTCAGCTAATTAAGCTCGTTATGGTAAATGACAAAATTGTCGTAAGAAGTTTGGTATTATACTGTGATGAACTCAAATAAAAACATTATTTTTACTAATGTGCCTCCAACGTTTAGTACTATAACAAGAAGCTATAAGAAGAAGCTTCAAGATTTTGGAATGGTAAGCCCTCGACGATCAGATGAAAATGACCTAAACGATGAAATTACTCGGGAATTAAACTATGATTTCACAGCATCGCAACAGAAAGTAACCGAATTACTTCCTCGGTTGCTTCCAGAACAGTCACGTATTTCAACAGGTGTTACATCAAGTAGAGTCAGGGAATGGTGAACTCCTATTTCTCGACGCTCCTAGAGGAACCGGGAAAACGTTTTTGCGGAACTTATTATTGGCGTTCATAAGAAAAGACCAGAACGTTGCTGTTGCCGTGGCTTCCTCCGGTATAGCAGCTACACTACTGAACGGCGGCCGTACTGCATCATTCCGTTCTAAAATTGCCATTAAATCTTGCACATGCACAGGAAGAGTCATCCATCTGCAATTTCAGCAAAAATAGCTCTCGAGGTATGTAAACTTCTAGTGTGGGACGAAAGTACGATGTCCCACAAAAAAGCTATAGAGGCGTTAAACCGAACTCTTCAGGATTTGCGAGACAGTACGGATATTATGGGAGGAATGGTAGTTTTACTGGCTGGTGACTTCCGACAAACTCTACCAGTGATCCAGAGGGGCACACATGCAGATGAAATCAAAACCTGTCTCGAGTCATCAAGATTGTGGTCAAAAATTAAAATATTCAGCCTAACAACGAATATGAGAGTCCATCTTTATAATGACGTAGATTCCGGACATCACGCAGATACACTATTGAAAATTGGCGATGGACGTTTCGACACGGATGCTGAAGGTTGTATTTTATTAACAGGGGAATTCTGTAATTTGGTGGAAAATGATGCGGAGATCATTGCTAAAGTTTACCCAGACTTACAACTAAATTTTAATTGTGATCACTGATTGTGTGCAAGAGCAATTTCTTGCACCAAAAAATGAAATCGTTAACAAAATCAACACTGACATTTTGAAAGAGGTGCAGGGAGAAATAAAGGACTATTTGTCAATAGATACAATCATGGGCACAGAACATAGCACTTCATATCCCGCTGAGTTTTTAAATTCTCTGGAGCTATCGGGCTATCCTCGCATAAACTACAATTGAAACTAGGTGTACCAGTTATGCTTATGTGAAATTTAGATGCACCCTGATTATGTAATGGGACGAGGCTTCGGATTACACAATTAGTGCAAAATATAATCTGTGCCACCATTTTAACAGGTGTGGGAAAAGGGTAAAGTGTAATCATACCGCGAATCCCAATAATCCCCACTGACCTACCATTTCAATTCCAAAGACTCCAGTTTCCAATCAAACTTAGTTTTGCTATTACTATTAACAAAGCGCAAGGGCAAACATTGCAGGTAGCAGGGGTGCATTTGGAAAAGCCCTGTTTTTCCCATGGCCAGCTATATGTAGCATGTTCGCGTGTGTCCAATGCCCAGAATTTGTATGTATTTGCGCCAAATGGAAGGACATACAACATAGTATATAGGAGCGTCCTAAAATAATTATCTATTTTGTCCCCATGATTGCAACGGCCAAGAACAAGCGGAGTAAATAAGGGATGTTAATTAACTGTAGGTAAAATTTAAGATGGGGTGGTATTTTCAATTCGCGGCAAGGCATAACCTATGACTATACTGACAAACACTCCGCTACTTCTTTTCTACTCCTACACCTTACCCTTATTTATATTGTGTTGTTTGTATGTTTCTTTATCTCTACCTGTGCCGACCAACAATCTGAATTTATTGACAAAATAAACATTAACGCGAGCGAAGACGCAGGCAAAAGCTAGTTTTCAATAATTACATCTGTTAAGTTGACAAGCAAAGTTTCTTACCTTTCTAATCTTAACGTAACTGCCACTTTTTTTGGCGGTGAGATTGCATTGTTCACATTTGAATCAGCTTTCAGTAAACTTTGTAACAAAAAATGCAGCAATTCGTCAAATGTTGCCACTGACGTGCGAAAATACTTGAGAAAGTATCGTCATATTGGCGTAGTCTAGTATACCCAGAACTACTGCCTTCTATTTTTTATTTTGGTTGTTCTGCGAAACAAAGGTATGCATCCATCGTATGGTTTACGTTGTCAGCCATGATGTATCCTACACCAGTGCTTATTAACCTTTTATTACCCGCGACCCCCTAAATATCCTAAAATATGTTCGCGGCCTCTTAGTTTTTACTAACATAGTAATCATTAAGATTTGTTCCAAAATAGTGGCACTATTTACTTATTATAATAACAAATAAAACACAGAACTTAGCTTACCTAAATGTACTTAAAGGAACCTCTGGTGTCGAACACGTTCCAATAATTTGTCTCTTCTTGTTTCGAATGTATTACTTAGTGCTATCCACATGCAGGAGTCGATTCGGAGTCGATTTCACTTCTTCGTTTTAATATTTACCAATGTGGAAAATTCAACAAAGGGCAGCAAATTTTGAATGTCGGTGGTAAACAGATGGGGATTATTTGTACTATCCACGATTTATATTATCCGTACTTCCCCTCCATTATCCCAGAAAATCTAGAGTCTACTGTACTTACATGCTCACGATCATAGAATTATTTCTTCCAAAACATAAAATTTAAGATAATTGAGTTAAGTAATAAGCAAATACCATTTTAATTTTTTTTGAGGCCCCAGCAAACATTTTGCGCCTCCGGTTAAAAATCACTATCCTCTACCGCGTATAAAGCATTACTGAACATGACTGGAGGGAAAACACGCGGGTTTTTCTTTCTCGTCTGAAAGCAACGTCAGAATTGATCGCGCGATAAACTATCTCTCGTGTGAAAGGGCACTTTGACCTTTACATTTTCAAAAATATAATTAAACTTTACTCTACCTTTCCTAATAGCTATTCATTCTTTCATAAAATTAAAAAATAACAATAGAAAATTATGTATACTTAGTAAGTACTTTTTTATCTATCAATTTATTATCTGAATACGTCGGATTAGTTAAAACACGACTAACTCCCACGCATATGGAAGTTATATAATTGTACTTATTAGCTATTATGATGTGTTTTATAGATTGTGCAAGAAATAAATTGTAATGCACTTTTTTTTAACAAATAAAAATTATGAAGAGTATTAAATAATCCAAATATTAAGAATAGAGTGTTTTAAAATGAAATATGTTGTAATTACAAGAACACATTTACGTGCCTTAATAATAATAATAATAATAATAATAATAATAATAATAATAATAATAATACCTATTTAAGGTTAGTGATATTTTACGTGGGGTGTGAAGCAGTTTTGGGAAGTGGGTAAAATTAAATGGTTGATACAGGATGGTAGGCGGAGGGAGGGGTAAGGCAGGGATTCCCAACCTTTTTCACTCCTGGGTACACTTAGTCCAAGACAATATTTTCAAAACACGCTTGTGTAAAGGCTGTAATATAATACATGTTTCTATTAAATTTAGATAAAATTGAAAATTATGTGTATCGAGATGCAGTTGACAATAAGTGTATTCGTGCCTTCGTCTACATGCAGAGCAAATTGCTTGTTTACTTCAATTTTTTCAACAAAATTTTGACTCATGTTTTCAGATATTTCAGAAAAACATCGGCCTATCTTATTATTTGATAAATACAATTCGAAATTTTCTTTTTAGATTATTTTATAAGTATAATTTCAATAATGACCTGACAAGCTGGCCCAATCACATTTTAACCAATAGCATGTGGTTTCGTGTTTTTTTGCAACCAATTCAGCAACTTTTAATGACGCCTCAGGTGCACTATCTGAAATTTAAACAATTTTTTCAATTTTATTTGTGCCTTGTGTTGGGATGATGATTTTTTGTGATGTTTGGTGGTTGGATGCGGCTTCTTTTGGCTCAGAATCATTGTTTAATTGCTCAGGCGTTCTCCACAAAAGATACAGATAGAAACGAGACAGAGTTTCTGTTCTTGAGATGTAAAAGTTGGAGTAAAAGCCGGCTTTGGCAGCTTTTTTTTTTCCAAGTGGGAAACCTTAGGAATTTTCAAAAAATGACGAGGGGACAGTGCCGAACATATCCTAAAAGGTTTCATCTTGTTAATAATTGTTTCCGGGTTAAAACCTAAATGTACTGTACTAGAAGGGGAATAAATAATATTTTATCCGTTCAAGAAATATTTATATTAGTTCTATCCCTTTGGGATTTGGTTTAAAAACTTTCAATGGATGGTTTATAAGCCTTTGGTATTTATTATTTATTTTTCCTCACTGTCCAATAGAGGGTTTGAGGAGACTTAGCCTACTCCCCCCTGACGCCACACTCGTGATGGACCTCCAACAGTTTGGTATCCACGTGGTACATGACACCGGTGCTATGCAACTTGAGAGTATCGTGGAGAAGTTGGACGATTCTAATTTTATCAAGATCGAGAGTAGTTCAGGACTTGTTCCGATGCGTTGTCTTGTATTTACACAAAAAAAAAAGTCATTGTGGTTTGTAGAATACGATTCAAAGTATGTCTCTAAATCCACCCTCTCAGACGTATAACTCTGTTTAAAATCCAGAATTAAGATCATATTCAATCACGTGACCAGATTTTAGAATTCATCCTCATCACATACCTCACGTAAGAGTTTTGGAATCCAAGTTTTTTATTCTTCGTAAGATAAAGCCATGTTAGAGTCACTTAGGATGGGATGGATGGGGACGCGATAAAAGCCAGTGTTTTTGCGGTTTTTATATAAAAATGTTTTTGGACAAAACAAATAAGATATTTCTCCAATACAAACAGAGATTAATTTTCTTCACATGTTGATATCAACAATTCATGAATATCTGTCATAAGCATGGTGTCATTAGCTAACAAACATTTTAAATTAAGAGAAAAAGTTGTCATTAAATTCCAGAACACCCTTGACAGATATTCAATACATTATGATAAAAACCAAATTCTACGTTTGTACTTGAGCAATATTTTATTTATTTAGCAAAAAAAAAAAATGTTTTGTCATATAAACTGCAAAAAGCACTAGATTTTTCTCGCGTACCCTTCTACCCCACTCCTGTAAATTAAACAAAACTATCCCTCCTATTTTTATGGTCATAGAAATAAATATTTCATTCGGTTTTAAAATAATATTAGGAAATTTGATAAAACACAGTATGGTGAAAAAACTAAATGTTAATGTTTGTTAATGTTAATGTTAGTGAGGCGGTCAAGGTGGTCCCCAGGAAGCGAAACTACTGAGATTGACAAGCGCTGACTGGATCAAACGAGGTCTGTGTTCACCAAGAGGAATGTGCTGTGAGGCCAGCCGTGGGAACAAAATTACAACACCTGGGTACTAATTACCTCAGTGTGTCTGCGCGCCCTCAAACCTCAACATTAATTAATAATTAACAGGTAATATCAAAATGTAAATTAGATAATTTTTATCATCCATTTTGATGGCTGCATGGTCTAAGTCAGTGTTATCCAAACATTTTTTAAATATAATATTTTCCCGGCCGGGCGCCCCAAAGTGTCATTCATTACATATAGTTTATATTTCTAATTAATTTAATATGGGGGTTTAATAAATTAATTTAAATAACAAAAACAGTATTATTTCAATAAATGTATGACTAAATAAAATGTAAAGACAATTTTTAATGGATATGTGACTTTGTTACAATGTTCGGTAAGTGACCAAAAAAAACTTTAAGTGGCTTCTATAAAGCGGTTTTATTCTTGGTGGGCGTTCCTTTGACCTTTTTTTTGTATCGATAAATGTTATCAAATAAATTGAATCGATTTCACTAATAGAAAAATTACACAATGTGTTCCCGTACAAACAATTGGCACGCGACAAAAACCGAGTTTTTCAGAGACAGCCTTGATAATTCTTAATTTTGAAGGTTATCTTTCAGAGTTGGAGTGTTATGTTGATGCATAGAGTACCGGTAAACGCAGATTATTTTGAGGATATTGATCGTTAAATGAAAATTCTTGTTCACAGAAGTAGGTTACATTGTCAAATGAGGAAAATAAAATAGCCTTATCAACTTCCCGAGTCAGAATTGGATTTTCCTTGAGCTTGGTTCAAAATTTCGATTGCATGAGTGTTTCAAAATTTTGTTTCAACATTGTTGCTACTGTCAGTATTGCAGTAATTCTTCCTCCACACAAATTCGAGTACACATTCTCTCAATATAACCTTCCTCAACCATAGCACATTAGTGTAATTAATACATATGTGTGTAAGTCATATAACGGGTGGTAAGATGTAGTGACACTAGATTTGTAAGACGAACTATTTTTTATATTTGTTATGGATTAAATAGCAAAGCTATTAAGGTTGTTAGTTACGGTTATGGACGCATATATTTATCATATTCTTTAAGAATTCTGTAATAGTGTAATTATATTGGTTTAATTAACTCTAAATTATATAAAAAGTCATGGATGAAAGTAATTTTTATTTAAAGTAATATATATAGAGTGTCCTTTTAAGATTCATCCATGAAGAAACACGCGCTTCTCAGAAATAATGTGAAAAGGATTACACCTTTAAAATATATTTTTCATACCATATTTCCTGTTAAAAGAACAATTGCGCTATTTCCTGTTAAAAGGAACAACTCTGCAGTATTTGGCAAAAGACGCCACTTCCGTATACCAATAAGAAGCTAGCCTTCACAACACCTGTCGCCAGGACTCTTTCTATTTGTTCGATTTTACACTGATGGCGAGGGGTGAAAAATACAAGGGGTATGTCATATATAAACCATTTGTGCGTATCAGTCATATATAAACCATTTGTGCGTATCAGCCAGACATCCGGGATCCAAACATCCATACCGGGATCTCCGCCCACGCACAAGTCAGTCAGATCCAAACACTGGCAGTCACAGTCTAACACAGTATAAAATAAATTATATTAATATCACAAGTGTGGAGTGATATAAAGCATTTAATTGGAGTATGTATAAGTAATTAACAGATGTCATTTAATTAAACCGTGTGTGAATAAACAGCCATCAACAGTTCACTTTCTTACATTAATTAATTATATCGTTTTAATTAGTGCTCGATCACTGAGCTATAGACAACCTAAACAACATCTCAGCATTATTATATCAGGGAATTAATCCGTAGTGTTTCAATAGACGCCCAAACAATAGCATTGGCGTAATAAGCCAAAGATCCCGGGTTCCATTCTCGTGTCCAGGTGTCATTTTTCAATTTTAAAGAATATATTATATTTGTTGTTTTACTATATTCGATCTACACCTAATATTTATTTTAAACGTTTTATTCGTGTCTTTTATTCTTAGTTAATTTATTACAAACAAGTGAATAAGTAAAAAGTAAAATGCTATGCACACTTGCCCATGGCGGTATTTTAGTCATTACATATAGTAAATAATTTTGATCAAATTCGATACGAAAATTAAAGCAATAACCGGATAACCTATCCATTAGAATGATTAATGTAATTACCTCCATAATTCAAATAAACCTTAAATACTGTTTACTCTGATTTTTGTACCTGCACATAATAATTATTTATTAGAATAATGTAACTGCATGGCCTAAATTGGAAGGCGTGTTTGTTTAGTATTGTGTGTTGTGGATTGCGAATGATAAAACGAGGGTTGCAGGTTGTTAAGATTAGCCTGTAAACAAATAGAATAGAGGAGCTGACCACATAAACATTGTCAGCACTGCTTGGTCAGAAACCAGGCCAGAGGGCAGGATAGAATGTACGGGATCCAGCCATCGTGGCTGACTAAACAGCATCGCAGTCTAGGGGTCGCTCTACCCTATTCAACACTACAAGGGCTAGGATGCCAGTTCATCGGTATTCGTAGAAGAGGGCTACCACTCGATTCCAGGGTACCGGGGTTCGGGGACCGTGTAGAGATCATCGAAGAGTCAGACAGGCCATTGATTATTCCAAGCAACACTTAGTTTTGTTAACAGCTTCCGGATATTCTCTAAGTTCTTTAGATCTTATATCACTATCAACATCACATTTGTAATATAGATAGTAGTACTAATAAACCTATTTAAAAACCAAGTCAAACGTCAATACGAACCCACACAAGTAGACGCAATCACTTTACCCTTAACCTCGACCATAGCACATCCTGACAAATTCTAGGCCCACGTGATAGGTACAGACTGGGCGTGGTGACAATAATAATTTATTAGTATTGTTATCGAAAACATTTTTAATTTTGAAATAATGATGGAGCTTGACTTTTATGTGGCCATAGCTCAAAAAAGCTAGTTTTACAATCATTCTATCTGTTTGTATGTTTGGGGTTATTTTAAGTTAATACCAGTAACTAGAGGTATTCCTATTGGATAAATTATAATGAAAATAATCAGGATTATTATATGTAGGTAATTAAAGGTTAGTAAATTACATTAAAATTGAACCGAGATGATTAAAAAAAATTGTAAAAAAAGAAAGAGTAATCAAATAACAAACATCTATAATAGTTTATGAGAAATTTTGATTTTCAGAAGTTAATGAATCACTGACAACTTTGGTAGAATTCTTTAAAAAGGAGGGGTTAAAACCCTAATGAATGGAGATATATAAATTTTAAAAATTCACTGTGAATTGGTCAGATTTTATAGCAGGTTTAGTAGATTTTGATCAAATCTGTGAAATAGTAATTTAATTTCTAGCTCCATAATTAAGGCTAGTTTACTAAAGAATGATTTGTTTTTAAATCTAAATGTTGTCAAAAATTGGTTTACTGGTTTTGTTCGGATATTTTGGGAAGTATTTTACACAATAAATTATATTATCGGTTTGTTTTTATATAAAAAATTATAGTTTACTGATTAAAGATTTTGGAAAATTTGATATGTTTAAAATGTATACATGAAATTTTGAAAATTTTGTTCCGAACTAAGATATACGATGTGTGTCGTGCCATTTAATAAACCCCACGCTAGTTTGATACAACTATAATAGTTTTACACTAATGTTTTCAATGCACCGCGTTTTGATACAGACATGATATACCTGCATGTGCACACCATTGGAGTATAAATAAAGCTAAATTGTGATGAAATTCACCCGCATTCACGGGGAGAAATAGTTAAAAACAATTTAGAATCAAATAACCCTCACCTTGCCACGATTCAAACCACTGACTTATTGTTCAGTGGTTAATCAGAGCAGACTAGGTTGCTGCCTTAGCCGGTTAGATAAACAAGAAGTGTGAGAGCCCCATTTTAACTGGAAAGTTCTCCTTGACGGTGGGATTACCAATTTAAGCGTGTTCCTCGTCGAGCCATGGCGAAGAAGGCTCCATCTAGAGGAGTGGTCCCCAAACTTGATAATCCATATCATCCCCCAACACCCCAGTCTCATACAATCAATACTTTCCCAAGACTCGGTAGCTTTCGTCAGTATAAATATGGTGATCTGGAAAATATAGAACGTGTGTTTTTAACGATCATAAACTTCATTTTTGTTTATTCACTTCTGTGTACAAACAAATAAAAACTACTTAAAACCACCAAATATTTACAGTAAAAAAGGGATTATATCCAGGACTATTATGCGAAAATAATTGAATTATATATATGAAGATGAAATATTAAGACCGTATTAATAGTCCAGTCTCGGGAGTCAGCCAACCTCCCAGTTTACGAATACCCAGCAGTTGAGATCGGCTGACCTCCTAATCTTGAATAGACACAGAATGTTTCAAAGCTCTCTGCACAAACTTAAACCACAGCATCTGTGCGCAAAATAAAACAAGAAACCTAGTAAACAAATTATCCGTAAGAGTCGTACTAAATGTAGAAGTTAGACGTAACAACGCCGGGAATACGCAGCTGTAAGTACGTACGTGTATAATAAGTTGCATATCGCTAGGCGGGCAGTAGTGCTCGGTCACGAACAACGAGTCCGAAGGATGAACACGCGTCAAATGCGACCAATTAAGACTGTTGCGACCAAGTGGACACATACAGCACACGCACGTTCACAAGACAAGAACATTATCAGTCTTTGCTGTATGGCGCTCCGTTGGTTCTGTATTAGCGGTCAGTCCAGTGTGCTGTTTCAACTTTTTTCTCTTTTTTTTTCATTAGCACCGCGTCTTACTACCCGTTCGGGATATACGCACTTACGCTAATGTGTAATGGTAGGGTGATTGTGAGATGAAATGGAGGACCTACAGTTTAACGTGGAATCCGAACCACGGTGGAGGCCTGGCATTCCCCACATTCACAAGGTGTCTTGTCAGAGGTGAAGGAAGGATTTGGTAATCAGATAAATCTGTGCCGGGACCGAGGATTGAACCCCGGCCGCCAGCACAGAAGTCTGATACCTTACCCCTAGACCATCAGATCACCGTTGTTTCAACTTTGCATAGCAGAACAATGCATGTGGTCCAAAAAACTTAAGTGATCTAGCATATGGTAAAGGAGACGGCAGTGGAAGAGGTGTTCCATGGATATATAGGCAATGTCCCCGTTACAGGACATTTAATTCCATAAGAACTTAAGTCTCTAGACATTTCTCTCATAGAAGAGGTATTGCGAGTGACCACGACACCGGTCGACCACTGCAGTGCGTACTGCATTGAATGAGGAAGCTGTACTGGAGTACTTCATTGAACACCCCTCAACGCGCAGTGTCACACGTGAAATGAACACCTTACATGTCACAGTGGGGCGTGTACTTCACGAAAACCTATACCATCCGTATAGGAAATAGAAGGTACAGGCCTCTACTGCAACGTGTTAAACGTCCCGTTTAACACTTACACTCAAAAGTACCATATATATGATTAACACGATAAATACAAACACTAATAAATTCTAATAATGTGGGCAGATATTAACTCATGGTGAAATCATGTTGCTGGAAAACGTCCAAACTTGAGGAAAGTGCCTCAGCTGAATTCCTGAAGGTTCAACAAAAGAACTAAGGTGACCTGGTGGTCTAGGAGTAAGGTGTCAGACTTCTATGCTGGCGGCCGGGGTTCATTCCTCGCTCCCGGCAAAGATTTATCTGATTACCAAACCCTTCCTTCACCTCTGACAAGACATCTTGTGAATGTGAGGAATGCCAGGTCTCCACCGTGGTTCGGATTCCACGTTAAACTGTAGGTCCTCCATTTCATCTCACAATCACCCTACCATTACACATTAGCGTAAGTGCGTATAACCCGAACGGGTAGTAAGACGCGGTGCT
>CABFOW010002883.1:0-10251 GCA_902141385.1 Timema californicum | reverse complement strand
CCCCCCCCCCCACCTTTTCCTGATGGACACACTTCCCGAATACGTCAGTCCTTCTAATATAAAACAGCCATACCTCGCTTCACATTTTTGTATTCAATTGTAACGATTTGTTGGAGGAACAGCCTGAAGGTGAAGTAAGGATCTACTAACTAAGCTACTGGTGATCATGATGTGCGAGGCGTCGGTCTCTCCTCTTTGTCGCAGATTTAGCTACGTCTGTCACTGAGTATTTGTATTAATAATCTTTGATAGAATGGTTACTCGTTGTTACTATGTTCATATGACATAGTTTTGTATGTCAGAGTTGCTGACTTGTTTTTATATGCCCATAAGACATAGTCTTGATTGTTAGAGTTCTTACTCTTTGTTTCTATGTCCTTATAACATAGTTTTGTATATCATAGCTTCGGACTTGTTTTTATATGCCCATAAAGCATAGTTTTGGATAATAAAGTTCTTACTCTATGTTTCTATGTCCATAGCACATGATCGTAAATACCTGGGTAATAGCCAGACGCCCTATACTGTATAACCATGCTCCGGCCAACTTAATGCTTAGGATCATATTATTGTGGAAATCAGATTATCTATCGCTTTGTGCCATAACCTAATTGGGCCTTTGACTAAAACCAGTTTCTTATATTTCTAATGATACGCCTATCTACGGTGCTCAACCCGTGGGTGTGCTACTAGTATAGCGTATTGACCCGCGGGGTAAAGTTTATTTTGGCTGGTCCCCTTCAGGTGCCGTTTGTATTAGTGAATGTTTAACTGTTTTCTGGTGTAATAGGCTGTGTTCAGACCTGTGTTGATATTTAAATATACTATTGAATGACCAGGCAGTACTAGTGAGGAATATACCGGCCATAGTATTTCTACAGCCTAGATTCCTGGTAGCTCACCATTAACTATTTGTAAACATATAATTCCTCTTCTAGGAGCGTATTCTTTTTATCTCATAATTCACTATGGAGTTAACTCATGCTAGCTAGCTCATTTAACTACCAACTTTGTAACTCTTTAAACTAGAACTTTCTAGAATTTGGTATGGTTAACTATTATTTATGTAAATGCCTTGCAGGTCTAAGTCTGATAGCCGCTAGGCTGGATAGTTGTAATGTATTGTTGCTTAACGTTATATTAATATTTGCTTCCTATTTAAATAACCCTTGTGTTGAGGCAGACGCACCCTTTGTAGCTGAATATGGTGCGTTAGTTCTACTTTAACGAGTAACTCCCACTCGTGATATAGACTCTACCTTACTTGTGTTGGTTGCTATTATAGCCTAGGTGTTTCAATCCAAATGTTCCCTATTGTGATAACTATGTCAAGAGTAACCGATTGAAATTATCTTAATAAATAAAGGTTTGTCTTGTGAAATATCTCGTAAAATCATATGTAATTCTATCATCTAGTTTCTAATTAAAGAAACTCATTCGCTAAAAGCGCAACACTACACCCGATTCAACCAAACTTGAGAGTGTTTTCTGCAGCGCTAAGGTGAGGAGCCTGATTTTCGTGTAAGTTATACTACTATTCACGGACTGATCCACATTTTCGTCGTGAGGGCCTTAACAACCATCATAACAATCACGTCTGATCGTACTAGAATCCGTACGAAAATGTTTTACGTGGGTTTCAGGAGCGTTTTAAGCTAATGTGTGAACAGGTATTATAGAAAATGACTCACTTGGACCATACCTACCACCAACTCAGCACAACGGACACATCTAGAAGATGTCTCTCCAGGAAACTGTTGGCCTACCTCTCGCAATAAGGCAGATGCGTATGGTACCAGAATACCTCAATGATACTGTACGTTGCAAGACAGATGGATAAGACGTGGTTGGCCGGTTACAAGGCCATCGCGATCCCCAGATACTCCTTAGATTTCTTCCTGCGGGGCTACATGAGGACTGCTGTCTTGGAGACCCCAACTGCAAGTGAGGAAGACCTGTTGGCGCCGGTAGCGTGGGCACTATACCAGACGTATTTGACCGTGTACGTCATTCATTATCCGGCGACTGCGACTGCTCTTTGTGGCAGGCGGAGGGAGTTTTGAGCACTTACTGTCATGTGCCCACCTAACGATATGCAACTTGTTATACACGTACGTACTTACAGCTGCGTGCTTCCGGCGTTGTTGCGATTAACTTCAACTTATATTTAGTAATACAAGATGACTTTTCCGGACAGTTTCTTTAATAGGTTTCTCTGTTTCTTTTTGCCCACATATGTTGCGGTTTAAGTTTGGGTAGAGAGTTCAGAAACATTCTGTATGAGACCCTGAACCACCAGGCTTTTTACATGCGCAGCTCTAACCAATGTAAAGAGAGGTTGCGCCAGATGTAGAAATACATCTGATTAGCTGAGGTCAGTACACAAGCCAGCACTTCACAAACACAAAGCTAGTATGGAAGATAAACAAAGTTGTTAAAATGCAGGTCACATTTTGAAACTCAGATGATAAATAAAACTTCGGAAATTCACCCCCAATGTTCAATCAACGTCATTACACCGCTTACCCACTTTGGTTGCCACGTGGTCTAACGTGCTACTCTCGCATTAGACTAAACTGCCGATGCAGGGGAGATCGAGGTTCGAATCTTGGTCTGGTGTACTGAGAGTGGTTTTTCCAAAATGGTTTTCCACTCTACCTCCGCGTAAATGCGGGTACGATTCCTATAAATATGACCTTTATAATTCCTAAAACCATTAGCGTAATTAGTACATAAGCGTATAACCCGAACGGGTAGTAAGACGTGGTGCTTAAAAAAGTATTCTACTTATTTAAAAAATACATGTATGTTCTGCTGTCTTCGAATTAAAACATATCTGCTGTGTACTGGATGACGTAAGCAATGACGTAATCATATTACTCCAAGTGGCGCTGCCTGTCTATTATCTTTACATTTGTTCTAACAACGCGGGATGACATATTTCAAAAAATGTCCATGAGCTCACGAGTTCTCTCTGAAAAAGCATAAACGTGTTCATTAGTTTATTAAATTTGCATTGACAGTGTTTTTTAACAAGTCTAGCACTCTCCCGCCTCGGTGGCGCAGTTAGCTAGCGCGCTAGTTTTGTGTTGAGCTAAACTTCCAAGGGTGGGGAAATTGAGGTTATAATATCAGTCGGGAGAACTGGAGGGAGGGGTAATCCAAAATGGTTTTTAACTCTCCCTCCACGCAAATGCGGATTGACTTCCTCTAAATTCAACCGACGCGGTACTAAAAAAACTCTCTCTCTCGTCAAAGAGTTCATATTCGTACACTTATCACTTCAAGCTCGGTAAGACGAACTTGTGTTTGCGGAGGTCTGGCTTCGAATCCAAGTCGGGTGTATGGAGATGTTTTATTTTTTCCTTAAACAGTGACATCCACTATCCCTCCACAAATATACAAACCTCTAAATTGAAGCTTTCTCATTCCTACCTAACTATCGTATCTCCCGGACGGGTAGTAAGAAGTTAGAGCTCGAGCCTAAACTTGTATTTCATTTGTTGACGGGGCCGGTCTAAGGCATGTGTTACACACACAAACAATTCAGGGGGACGCCAAAATGGCTCAAAAAATTTTTTTTTTATCTAAGAAATTATAAGTATAATTAAAGAAAGTAATTTGTAAGAAGAATTCTTATAAATCTTGTTTCTGTATTATTACTGTATTGATTTTTTGGTGATATTGATTACAATTTTAGTTTCAAACCTATCCAAACTACATAATCAGAATTTTTTTCTTTACTTTAGTAGATCACTTTTATACCAAACACTTAATAATAACTATACCTGTGATTGGGTAAAATTAAGAATTCATATACTTTGTATTGTCAACAATTTTACTCACTCTACTAAACTCTTTTATTGTGATATACTTATTTATTTTTCAATAAAATCTGCAATTATTAATTGTATGAAAATTTTGTTATATTATAATAAAATAATCTTATTCTGAAAGAGTTTTCAGTGTAATTTTTTTAAATATTTATTTCTATTCCCCTTTACTAAAATTAAGAAATATTTAATTTTACACACATACACGAGAAGGTGTTGGACAAGTGTAATTGGACAAAACATTACGAGCTTTTTGTTGTGCAATCCTAACGCTAGTTTAGGAAGATAAGCTTCATTTTCAGACTTTATTTTACTATAAACTGAGTTAAAACCGGTTTTATTAACTCTCATTGCACATTAATATTAAATAATAATACTGATACTTAGTATCGCGTGTTACACCCATTCGAGTTATACGCTTAAGTACATAATACGCTAATGGGTTAGGTTTGGCAAAGGTTGGATATAGAGAAAGTGCACCTGCATTTGCGTGGAAGGAGAGTGGAAAACTATTTAGGAAAAACAACCGTCCGGGATCGAGCCCCGATCTCCCCGTCTCCAGTAGTCTAGTTTAACACGATAATAGCGCGTTATACCACGTGGCCACCGAAGCAGCTAGTATAATATTAGATATAATCGGAACAAAGAAGTAAAAAATTGTATCTGACGGTTATATAAGCTATTTGTTCCACTTTCATGTATCCATACATAAATACATTTGATTTGCAGCTGTCAATTATTTTCGGTGATATACATACTATAAAACTATATTAACAATATACCGAGATACTATGAACGTTGAACGAAAACAGATATGTTTGTATTTTCTAAACTATCCTATCTGACGGCATTTAAATTTAATTTTCACTTCGTAGCCCCGCGAAATCTCAACCATTAACTTGTTCCTATGTCTTTAACAACAGCGAGAATATAAAATGACGGCTTCACGAAAGAGATTGCGTAACCAGTTCTTACCATCTGAACGTTGTTTGAGACTGAACAAGTGCTGACAAAATTATTTCTAGGGTCATCAACGACCACATTTTAATATATCGTTAATCTGGAACGAATTAGAATCCGATACCTTAGCTCTGTTGGTAGCGAGTCTCTCTACTGAGCTAAGGGGCACGAGTTTGATTCCCGGGATGGCCAAAATATTTATCATCGGTGAAATGTTGCTTTACCCTTTCACAGTGATGAATTAACGACTGGGGTCTGGATGTTGTGCCTGTCCTGATCTTAGGTTATATTATAAGCCATATGAAAGCCTAGCAAGCCGGTAGTGGAAAATATACGGCTTAGATTAAGGAGTGACCCAGGCTGGAAACAGTAAGGGATATCAAGTAAAGTAAAAGTATGAATAATAATAATAGAATCACAAAAACCAAGCTAAGAAATGTTCTCAATCAAAGGTTTTGTTCCTGTGAACTCCCTGTAGCGTCTTGCGAACCCCAGTTTGTGAATCACCGATGTAGAGTAGGTGCATACACACAAGGGGTCAGCATATATCAGCCCCCCCTAACCCCTCAAGGTCTCAAGATGAGATGAGTACTGCCCTCAATAATCTGGCCGCGCCTGCTGTTCCTAAGACAGGAGAGAAAGCCTTCCCAACTCTGGGACTGGGGGAGCACTTGAGGTCCTTATCGTCGCAGGAACATCTCGACCACATATGTGCTCTGAGCTTATACAAGAAGCAGGTGCAGAACATCGATATTGACGCCACCGGTTGNGGGGGGGGGGAGTTGACTAGCCCCAAAGAGCATCAATTCCACATTTTCGGACGAGACGAAGCAAAAAAAACCAAACAATGCGCAAGACTTTATTTGTAAAGAAGTGTAATAGGTGTGGAACTTCCATTTCCTGTTTGTTTCTCTCTTGGGGCGCACAAGAGGAGGGGGTCTAATAAATACAAGACGCGACGTTACCCACATCAGTGAGCACGTGGACTAAACATCAGCCATTGACGGAGAGGTGGGGGAACTTAGTGAGGTTCACTCCTCGTGAGTTCGGGTACATTTATACTTTACTCATCGCTATCCTAATAACGTGGCTGACATGTGTATTACCCTCATGGGTGGTCTTGAGGTCTAATACGTTACTCTCGAGTTGGAATAGATTGCTGATGACGAGAAGATCGAGGTTTGAATCCTTGCCTGGTATAATGAGGGAATATTTTCCTCCCTCCACGCAATTTAGGATACATTTATTCTAAAACCTACCTTATGCTTTCTTTATCACCCTGCCTCACTTCTTGTTCAGGTTATATACATATATGATCATTAATCTAATGGGTAAGGGATTAAGGAAGAAGCATTTTAGAGGTAATCTACTCACATTTGCCTGGAAGGAGAGTGAGAAAACATTTAGTAAGATCCACCCTCAGTAGACCCGACAATGATTCGAACCCTTATCCTCCCATCAACATCAGGCCAGTCCAACACTAGAGTGACGCCTTAGACCGTTCGGCCAATGAAACTAGTTACATTCTACTTGCCGCCAGTGTAAATATTCAGTTTTTCCAGACGGGTAGTAAGATGCGGTATGGAAAACACACATGACGTTATTAAACTTAAGTTGTTCCTATCAAAACTAACAAGGACACATGATTTGTTTGATATTGTGCACCCCTACCTCATAGTATAAGAGGTAATTGAACAGAGAGGGGAATATTACCTTCAAATGCGTTTTTTTTTTTTAGCGTATGGCATGTATGACCGGGAGAGTCATGACATCCTGTATGTAGACTATTAGACTCTCTGGTGGTACAGAGCATTGATCACGGTAGCCTACATCATAGGAGGTTGTATGTAAGTAGACTATTAGACACTCTGGTGGCACAGAGCATTGCTCACGGTAGTCTATATCATAGGAGGTTGTCTGTATGTAGACTATTAGACACTCTGGTGACACATAGCATTGATCACGGTAGCCTACAACACAGGAGGTTGTCTGTATGTAGACTATTAGACGCTCTGGTGGCACAGAGCATTGCTCACGGTAGCCTACAACATAGGAGGTTGTCTGTATGTAGACTATTAGACACTCTGGTGACACATAGCATTTGTAGCCTACACCATAGGAGGTTGCATGTATGTAGACTGTTAGACCCTCTGGTGGTACAGAATATTGATCACGGTAGCCTACATCATAGGAAGTTGCCTGTATGTAGACTATTAGACGCGCTGGTGGCACAGAGCATTGATCACGGTAGCCTACACCATAGGATGTTGTCTGTATGTAGACTATTAGACCCTCTGGTGGTACAGAATATTGCTCACGGTAGCCTACACCATAGGAGGTTGCATGTATGTAGACTGTTAGACCCTCTGGTGGTACAGAATATTGATCACGGTAGCCTACACCATAGGAGGTTGTCTGTATGTAGACTATTAGACGCGCTGGTGGCACAGAGCATTGATCACGGTAGTCTACAACATAGGAGGTTGTCTACATGTCGTAACCTCAATGAGATGATGAGGTGATCTCTTCCGGATTAAGGCGTGCGTCACACACAAGGTCCCTAGAGGTTAGGGAACCTCACCCATCTGGCAAATAAATTACTTTGACTTGTCATATTTATTTAGTGATAATATTATCTTTCAATTATTTTTTAAATTTATCTCAAACTAATCTAGAAATTCCCTAATCGAAGTGCACTGCTATTACGTGAAGTCTGACAGCCCTCGTTTAAAAAAAAATTAACGTAACCTTTGTTTTTGGCAAACCGGAAATACTATACACCTGCAGACGGTACCGTTGACTTTTTACATAAAAATAAACATTGATTTTCCATTGACAATTATTTCCGAGGTAAATTAATAAAATTATTAATAATTAAAATACAATTACACTGAAATAGTCTATGGTTATATAATGTCCAGTATTATAATATTATTATATATTAATTTGAATTACTATAATCCAATAAGAATATAATATAGTTTAATAGTAACTATGGTATTAATAATGAATATGCTAATAACATAACTCACGGTACTCGCCATGATTGCTAAACGTTCGCAAAAAAAGTTGTCTCTAAATAAAATTATCCATATATGATATATATGTAAGATTCGTAATCATTCATTGAGGAACTAAGTTTTAAGGGCTCCAAGTTCTATTTGGCACAGGGCCCCCAAAAATGTTAAACCGAGCCTAGTGGGGGTAGTGAATATGGAGGTGTGGGCCAATGAGAATCTTAACCTAACTTAGACCCAAAGCACCGGTGACCTTCGGGATGGATTCCTCTTAAGAGACAAATAGCCAAGGGACCCGGGACCCGTAGGTTCGTATCCAGGTGCATTTACAACTACAACACGGAGCCGGATTTCAATTATTGACTAGATGAGTGAGGAATGTCACAGCTGAAATGTTGAATAACCCGCTTCGGTGGCCGCGTGGTCTAACGCGCCACTCTCGCAGTAGACTAGACTGCCGGTGATGGAGAGATCCCGGTTCAAATCTCGGTCGGGTGCACTTAATTTGTTTTTCAAAATAGTTGTACACTCTTCCTCCACGCAAATGTGGGTGCACTTCCTATACATATAACCTTCCCCACCCCTAAATCTATTAGCTTAATTAGTACATAGTCGGTGACCTGGCGGTCTAGGGGTAAGGTGTCAGACTTCTATGCTGGCGGCCGGGGTTCAATCCTCGGTCCCGGCAAAGATTTATCTGATTACCAAACCCTTCCTTCACCTCTGACAAGACATCTTGTGAATGTGAGGAATGCCAGGCCTCCACCGTGGTTCGGATTCCACGTTAAACTGTAGGTCCTCCATTTCATCTCACAATCACCNACTGTAGGTCCTCCATTTCATCTCACAATCACCCTACCATTACACATTAGCGTAAGTGCGTATAACCTGAACGGGTAGTAAGACGCGGTGCTAATAATAGTAATAATAATAATTAGTACATAAGCGTATATAAGACGCGGTGCTAAAACAAAATTAACTAACCTTTGAATTAATCTGTTAAAGGTTTTCACTTCCTAGTGAAGTAGACAATGATAATTTATAAATATTAAAAACTGAAGTATATTGATACTTTAATACGGTATAGTATTAGTGATATTTTTCTAGGTAATCACATAATTATTATCATCAAAAGTGACAACTGCATATCACATGGCTTGATGTATGAATACGTAAAATAATATTAAGTAACTTTAATGAAACAAATAGCCGAAACTATTGTAATGCATTTTAGTGGGGATAGTCCATCATCGATATCATATTCTGAAAATTGAAAAATGACACCTGGACACGGGAGGTCCCGGGTTCGATTCCCGTTTCCAGGTGTCATTTTTCAATTTTCAGAATATGTTAAGTAACTTTGCTAGATGTTAGATAAGACTCTTCATATGAAAATTTGACTGTAGTTAAACATTTTACCTTTCGATGTTTATGAGTGTATGAAAAAAAACCCACTAAACGAATAACACAAACCCATTAATGACTATTGTACTATCAGGTCTCGATATCGTCATTAAAAGCTTCGCGTCATTAAAACCGCCACGCCAGTGAGAACGAGAATAATGCTCGAGGAGAATTGAAAAAAAGTCCCCACGTACGGTATCTGCAATTTGCAGACGTCGAGTTTCTGGATATGACAAACAAATATACCTTTTATCACTTGGAGCTAACTCCCTTCTCGCGCGTTTCCGCCATCTTCAATTAGAACAGCGCCTTCGTCCGTGGACCGATAATTAAAACCATTCATCACAAATTGGAACGCTGCCCTTTCCTACATTTTTTTTAACATTTATTAGCTTCCGGTAAAATGTTCTCGACGCTAAGACTTGGTGCGATAATTGTTCGGTTTGAACTATGGCTGCTATGGGAGATGAGTGTCTGCTAGCCACAATCAGCCGTGCGGTTCTACTCTGACTCTGACAGCATCGAGCGGCTACTTTGTCTACAGATGTTCTGAACGTACAACCCAGAGGCGGTCACAGATGTCCGTATATACACATAAATGTACTTGGGGTGGGAAATAAAATGTATCAAACTACTAGATGTATGTATTCTTTTCCAATTAAAAATTTTAAGGGCACTTTGACTAATAGTCAAGGCTTGAAAATTTTTAGAGTGGCTCATCAGTCAATCAAAAATGTCACCTGTCAGCATGATCAGACTACAGCCACGCAATTTATGTTAACAAATTTATACTAAGCACTCGTTCACTTTTATTTCTACTTAACGTTGCGTACCAAACCAAAATATATTGTATTACCGTTTAATGAAACAGATTCTTTTGAGCCATTTCTCCCAGAGAATTACAATTGGGCTACGAGACCAATTTCCTCATAAGCTCACATTCGTCAACCAGGAGGATTATAAAATTATTATTATTAGCACCGCGTCTTACTACCCGTTCGGGTTATACGCACTTACGCTAATGTGTAATGGTAGGG
>CABFOW010002882.1:35285-88597 GCA_902141385.1 Timema californicum | reverse complement strand
TTAGTACTTAAAGCGTATAACCCGAATGGGTAGTAAGACGCGGTGCTAAATATTATTATTATTATTATTATTATTATAACATATAAATGTTTATATTTACAAAATTATTTTTGTATTATTTAATTTGAAAATCAAGTGATGTTTACACTTAATACATGTAAATATTTTCATTTTTTCCAGCATTTTCGCATAATTCAAGTTTAGAAAAGTTTAAGATTGTCCTACCCAACAGAAATATTGAGGTTCTATGGCAGGCATGTCAAACTTGTGGCCTGTGACAGGGGACCCCTAATACATTGCCTGTCCTTTACATATTTTGGCAAATACATTATTTTTGGAGCAAATACATATCTTTACAAGCATATCACCTTTCTACCACCAACTTCCTAATCCATTTCCCCGACTGTGCTGTAGGACCAATAGGAATAAAGGTGTTTTTACCAGCCAGAACTATTGCAAATGTGACAATCACTTCATTGACATGAGAAGACCTTATGTGCCAGGTGTTGATACTGCGTGTTGGATGCCAGCCCCTGGGGGGTTATGTCTCCCTCTCCCTTAACCATTTACAAACCTTTTAATATATTTTTCCTCGTGTAATGCATCTCAGCCCCTGAGCCTTCCACCCCCTCCTTCCTAGAGGCCCCTTCCCTACTTCTTCAGCCAAACTTTTTTTTTAATAGACTAAGACTATGAAAAATAAACATAGGTTTTTATTAAAAAATAGTTAATCTTGATCTGAAAACGCCCAACAAACATAAAATAAACAATTTTTGTCTAAAACGCTTTATGGATCGATTGCTCGCTGCATCAGTACTGTAAAAGCAATTTGAAAATATGAAATATAAATAATAATAACCTTAATATTATCTTATTATTATTATTAGCACCGCGTCTTACTACCCGTTCGGGTTGTACGCACTTACGCTAATGTGTAATGGTAGGGTGATTGTGAGATGAAATGGAGGACCTATAGTTTAACGTGGAATCCGAACCACGGTGGAGGCCTGGCACTCCCCACATTCACAAGATGTGATTAATACACGTCTTGTCAGAGGTGAAGGAAGGGTTTGGTAATCAGATAAATCTTTGCTGGGAACGAGGATTGAACCCCGGCCGCCAGCATAGAAGTCCGACACCTTACCCCTATACCGCCAGGTTGCCGACTTAATATTATCTTGAAGTATCATATGGGTGTCTAAAAGTCATTCATGACTTAAGTTTACTTGGATGACAGCTCAAAATGTTACTAAAAGTAGTCCCTAATATATCACTACGCCAACAGCCGACATCTATCACTTTTGATGACTGTAATGAAAACAGATGGTAATATATGAATGTGATAGTGAACCACAGTAATTTAGGCCAATATTATTTATATATTTATTTGAGGTCAGACACAAATCTTATTTATCGTTTTATTCCACTTAAAAAATTAATATTCACACCACTTTCATAAAAACTTTTTAATGAACATAGCTTCAAAATGGCGACGGACGAATTTAAACAATGTGATTGAACGTGACAGAAACAAGTTCTTTACAATGATGCACCCATGCAGTGGATACAAATATTTTATTCAGTTAAATATTTTGAAATGCGATAAAATAATTACTATAAGAAATTACAAGTATTTTCTCTTTTCAAGTAAATAAGATTCCTGTATTAAAAGGTATTGATGTATGCATTATATTACACATAATTAATAATGTTCCAAAACGAAGAATAAGTACTTTTAAATATATTTAAAATATTGTTTTGAGTTGGATAAAAAGAAATGATTAAAATTAATGAAATAGTATGAGAAAACCTAAGTTTACTTTATTTTAAATGTAAAATTTAACAGGTAATTAAAAAATTTAACATTTATAACAAAACTTGTGATCTTTTATAAGTGTTTCAAGTGTTGGCAACCCAAAATCCAAACATATGATTTTTGAACTGTCATCAAAGTAAAACCCTATCATGAACAGACTCTAGGTGGCACACACAGTGTATCATAGAGACTGGTGACCTTGTTTTGCCAATATCCTGAACCAAAATAATGTTACACAACCGATCACTCAACTCTGAGTCGAACCTGGCCTCTCGGAGATGCCCTTTGCCAAAGTTCTCGCTGTTGTCCCAGTGAGCCACATACACAATGGGTGGAGCGACTTAAAACTACCATGGAAATAATGAATTGTAAATTAGATAGGTACATTTAAAATATATATTTTATTCCAATAAAAAACAAAAATTAACTTTTAACTTATAAATTCCTCTACCCGGTAAACATCATGTTAAACAACAAATCTAATACTCGAAATTTCATACATTTTGATAAAATATAGAAACTTTAAACATTAACAAAAACAATAGAATAATCCTTATTTGGCCCAAAATAATATATTACGGATAAAATTATTAAAACTATTCTTGAAGGGAATTTAAGACTAATGAACTCGACTTTTAGCTTTACAAAATAATGACAGTAATTAAAAGTTATATGTAAAGTTTGGCTTAAGACCTTAAAAAAAAAGAGTTAATTTGAGAATATATAATTGAATATTGAAAATAATGTTAAAAAATAGTTGCACTGAGATGTGAACACACGCTCGGTCAAAAAGGTAGTATCAAGGTCTTGGTCACTTTTATATTTAAACACTCAAGGGAAAAAAACAAACAAAAAAACCAGTTTTAAGAATAAAAAAAAAGTTTGGAGTTGAAAGATTATTAGCCGATTCTTTCTTGTTTAGTATAACATGGTGATTGACTTCATTGATAAAGTAGGGGTGAATGTGACTTCTCTGAAGAATTATATAAGTTGATGAAGAAAACCTGGATAGTATTAAATAAAATGGCTCTCATTCACCTGTGTGAAGTCTCGTATTCTGGTAAAAAGAAGTAGGTGATAAAAAAAATGTAGAATTTACTCATGTCTTAGTAAAAAAAAGTCCTCCAATCCTCATGATGCCATCGTTGTAGTGGTTGTAGTCATCTTAAAGTGGTTTTCGGCGCCAGAAAGGTAATTTTGATAGTGGAAAAACTTAAGAAAATTCAGGAGCCAAATCTCACACGTCAATTCTTTCTGAAAATCTTTGGTGCCAACCTCGTTTTCTATTCTCTTCCCACAAGACCAGCATCCTTTCTGGTCCTCAAACTCGGCTAGGCACTTAGCTCAAAAGAACAATTTAGGGAAAAAATGTAGAATTCTAAAATATAAGAAACTCTGAATGAAAATAAGAAGAGTTATATGTGAACTGTCCAAGTAAATACGTGAAACCATTGTTTAGTCTCGCTTCTAAGTCGTAATGTAAGTGATTATAATATATTCATTTTTATGAAATACCAAATTTGGTGACTTTCAATAAATATTGGGTCTTCTATATAAAACACATGGTTTATGTTTGATGAAGGTCTGATGATGGAGAACCCTGACAACCTAGATAGTGGCGGAGCTTCTAGAGTTCCACTATCCGCCTTTGGACACCCTGGATCATTCAATGTTGCAGTCTCACTATACATGTATGTACATAAGATATATTCCAGCTTAAGAATCTCACTATATATGTATGAAGGGGCTCCATTAGTTGAACCTAGGCAGCCGCCTAATGTGCAAAAGTCCTAAGGGTGCATTACAACATTTTTTAGAAATAGTGAAAACACATTTATATTAAACAAGATTATAGTTATTTAACAATAGAGAAATAATATTATCTAAGATTAAGAATACATTTTTAAAAACCTCATCATATTTATGGTTTTATGACATGAGGTCACTTTGATATTCTAGTAAAAGCTTATGAAAATATTAAGAGAAAAGGAAGAAAAGACAGGATAATGTTTCTGAGCACCACATAGTCTTACCTTGGAGCTGTAAGATGGTGGCCTGGTATTGGTCAATGTAGTCAAATATTATTGCTGGTAATATTCTTGTAGTGAACTTGTGTTTGTATAATGTCTATACTTTGTTATTAATGGTGATGTCAACGTCCATAATATATAACAACACATTTATAATATTTACAAATAAAAAGTTTTTAAGTAATGTAAATGTGTTATATCATTATTTTCAGTGGTTTGCAAGTAGATTTTATGAGTCCTAGAATTGGTGATTTATTTATTTACATTATTTAAAAAAAACAACAGAAAAACATAAATTGAATGATTACTGATATTAATTATTACTAAAAATTAATAAAGGCTAATAATAATTATAAATAATTGAACTAAAATACAATTAATTTTTTTTTTCTTTTGGTTTTGCTAACAAGTCAATTAAATGTTCAAAATTTATAAAGCTTGTCCACTTGATTTTGGCACATGTAATCTACATTTAAAGTTGTGAATATATTTTATCAGACCCTTCACGGTCCAGTATGTTCTTTTCAATTATTGTCCAGCACTGCATGAGTAGCATCAATTGTTGTCTCTCTCTCTCTTAAGAGAATAGTTCTAACATTGAATTAGAACCTTATACATTAGAGCCATGTTTGTGTCTAATTGAATCGTGGTGATTATAATTTTAGCCATTATTATAATACCTAGGAGATTTGCTGAGCGCAGATTTCACCCCCTCACTACCTTGTTTTTATTCATCTTTTGTTTTAATAACATATGTTTTTTACCAGTATTTTAGTTCCCTATTATCCCTGTTATATTATATATTATCATACTGCCTGTTCAGGTTAATGCACACTGTATTGTTATTATCACACTAAACATATAGTAATAATATACAGCAAGTAGATAAATATTAGCTATGGATCATGATTGGGTGGGAATATGTAAGCTTGTTGGTACATAGGGTTACAGATAGTACGCAATTTTAAGTCTCATCTAAGGCGCACAAAACCCTTTGGCCGCTCCTGCTTGTATAAACATAATACCTATTCCAACTTAGTCTCACAAAACCTACATTTACACCCACAAAACTTACATTTTTTGAAACATTGTGATTGTGAATGTACTTTGTACAAATTGACACATCAGATTTCAACCCCACATTATGCCAGTTTGGTGTTTCGGTTAAGTTTTGAGTTATAAATATATTTGTTTTGTAAATGTTGTGATAAATTTATTTCATTTTATATTTAGGTTAAAATTAACAAATACATTAAATACTCTCAAATGTGCTTCACAGGAAAAATTTGTTTCTCCAAAACCTTTAATTACAATTTGTTTAGAAGATTGATTAAAAATGTTAATCTATTATATTAAACTCTATTATTTTTAATGATCACTCATTAACTAACTATTAAAACACCCTGGAAACATATTTTCATACTTTTTCAAGTCATTAGCCAATTATTAATTTTTTATCATCTTTAGCTTATTACATTTTCTTATACAGAAACTAAATACTGTCAGTTATGCCATAATATAAAATGCTACATCTTAGATCTATTTGTTGGTGGTAGCTTAATTGGTTTTATTTTGAGAATTGTAGCAAACTTTTTCTCTCATTTTTTAAAGGCGATATATGGAATCAAGTTTCAACTTTAGACCTGTGGGATTGACTCAGATGGCTCTTCGACTTCTTGCTCTCCCAATATTTTACTTGCTTCTTTGGATCTTCTACAGTGGAATGGAGGTATCATAAAATGATTACAATTGGTTGAAATTATGTTTAGAACGGATATAACCGTGTACTGGAATAGATAATTCCATTAGATGAAATTTAGTTGCAAAATGGCACCTGAATACAAGAATAAAACCCTGGATCTTTTGTGTAATAGACCACTGAACTATCCCTAAGAATATTCTCCTGCTAAGGGTTATTCTTCACTCATGGTATGTTTATACGGTATCATCAACCCTGTACAAACGGCAGCATACATGTCAACACCGAGGCTGTGGTTCAACGATAGCTCTAGGAACCGATGTGTTCCCTTGCCAAACATAAACGCTGCCTAAAAATATGAGCGCAGGATTACTATGTTCACCGAATAGCTCAGTGGTAGATCATCGGTCGCTTATCTCATAGTTCTTGGTTCAATTCCTGTGTCCAGGCATAATTTCTTTAAAAAATATATTTGATTTAATGAAGTTATTGGTTTTGAAATGCTTTAACATTCTAAATTTGCACTACACATTAAAATCTCAGGCATTTTCTTGGGTGTAATCATTTGCACTCCTTACTTTGCATCCAGAAATCAGGATTTCATTTGGGTCATTTTCAAGCTGATTTCCAAACATCTTTCTAGACAAATGCTGGTGTATTTTCACTTGAATGCCCTGCTTGTCTCTAGCCCCTTATTACAAGCCTCACTATCCGTTCAGGTTGCACACGTCTGACCTAATTACATTGAGTTGCTAGGGATGTGGAAGTTTGAATTTAGAGGAAGTGCACCCACACTTGTGTGGAGGGAGAGTGGAAAACCATACTCTGTACGCATGACCAGGATTCGGAATCTCGACCTCCCCTCCATCAGCAGTCCAGCCAACTGTGAGAGTGATGCTTGAGAATACTAAATGTTAATAGCTCTCATATTAAATGTATCAAATATAAAACAATAATATATAAATTTTAAGAAACAAATAACTTGAAACCATAAGGTTGTTTTTGAAATTTTCTGACACCTTATCTCGGTCAGTATAGCGTGTCTGTTTACTGAGCTAAAGGTCTCAGATTCGATTCTCGGTATGACCTAAAAATATATCATTGGAGAAATGTGGGTTTACCCTTTCATATTGATACATTTACGGCCGGGGACTGGATGTTGTGCCTATCCTAGTCTTAAGTTAGATTATAAGGCATATGAAGCAACGACAGGCCTAGCAAGCCGATAGTGAAAAATATATGGCTTGAATAAAAAACTGACCTAGGCTGGAAACAGAAATGGTTGTAAAGTAACTATGAAATTAAAAATTCAAATAAGTGTGTCACACAACTTTCACCATTTGTGTTAGCAGTAATGTCTATTTTGAAAATATTTAGTTTAATAACGTGTCAAATACAACATTTTTGATATCGCTGTTCTACTTTCAGTGATAAATTAATATTTATATTGACATTTTAAAGTTATCATCGCAGAAGAACTGGTTTGGTGTTCTGTTGTTTCATTGCTGGAGAATCTCCGCGAAGTTCCACTGGAACATGAAATACTGACCTAAAATATGTTTAAACTGATGTGTGTATAGACATGTAACTGATTAAACAAACCATATTTTTTTAGGACTACCAACATACATTCCTCACAAGAAATGGTCTTGTCTTTAATTGCTTGGCTGGAGCATATTTCGTATCAATTATTACAACTTCCTGTACATGTAAGTAAACTCTATTGTTTTATAGTTGAGGGGTGGAAACCCAATACTGTATGCATCTACCAAATATTATTCTATGGAACTTTGTACCTCCTTTTCAAAAACTAAGTTAAAGGTTCAAGCAAAACCATTGTTAGGTTATGTGAGGTTGTGTTGGGTGGGGGTCGGGGTGCCTGCACCCAATTCCAAGCTGGATTCACACACTATATAAGCAAACCATAGAAATGTGTTATTAGCTCAAAAGTGAGCAGTATTAAAGTGACTATTTTTAATTATTTTCTATAAAACTATATATAAATCATAGTATTTTAAATTTGTTTGGTTAATTTTATTTATAGCTTAAGATTTATTCTACTGAATTTATTTAACATGCAACTTATATTACATATCAGCACCATTATCAACTGTTTCCAGCCTGTGGCCTGGACAGTTCGGTAAAATGCCTCCATCTTCCTCATTTAATTGCTTCTATTATTCTCATCACACACACACACTTACTGTTATCTACTCCTCACATCTTTCTTGTTTTCCCCCGCACTCTTTTTTCTAGATACCAGTACTGCATCATTATCACCCTCCTTGGAAGCTTTTCCTTTTCCAGCTCTGCTTCCTCTACTATCTCATGTACTCCAACATCCTCATTACGTGTCCATACCATCTAATACTTGCTTCCTCTACTATTTCATGTACTCCAACATCCTCATTACGTGTCCATACCTATCTCAGCCTTGCTTTCTCTACTGTCTCATGTTCTCCAACATCCTCATGTGTTCATATCATCTCAGCCTCGCTTCCTCTACTATCTCATGCTCTCCAACATCCTCATTACGTGTCCATACCATCTAATACTTGCTTCCTCTACTATTTCATGTATACTTTGAAGCCCGATTACATAATACAACCTAAACACATTCTTACTCTAGAAATACAAAAGTTCAATTTTACAATTCATTGTTTTTTTAACAAAATACAATGTTCTTGCACTGTCTTTTTTTTTAAATATAGTTTTTCATTAAACATTTATAGTTACATTCTGTCCCTGATATTAAATTCGTAGCCCAGTTAGGTTGAACCATCGGAATTGCCCTTTGATGCGTCTGAATTGAAGTAAACTACCTTGTCACGGTTTGGTTCGGTGTTCTGTCGTTTCATTGCTGGAGAATCTCTGCGAAGTTCCACTGGAACATAGAGATGGTAGCGACTTGGGCGTTCACAGGTTCAAAAGGTGCTCATGGAATTGATGGTTGGGCTTGAGGACAGACTTGGCAAGAGGTGCACGATTCAGGGTTTCGTTTCCGGGCATAGTCGGGTTGGGGGCACCAGGAGCCGATTTGTGGTGGGGGGGAGGAAGTTCTCCCGGAAAGTTTAGTTGACAGTCGAAGGGACCTGGTTTGGAGTAGGTTGGGGAGGAGACCGAGAGGTTGTCTTCTGGTCTTCCCGGTCGTAACTCCTCGTTTGGTAATAAAGGAGTACAGAATGGTGAGAAAGAGTGGCTTTCGGGAAGCCAAAGGCCTGCGCTAACCTTGAGGTGGGGGAGAAGGGAGAAAGGAATAGCCTTTACTTTGGGGTGGGAATGTAGGGTTAAAAGAGAAATAGGGAGGGATCAGCCATAGCACTAACTAGCTCTTACTACCCGTTCGGGTTATACACACTTACGCTAATGTGTAATGGTAGGATGATTGTGAGATGAAATGGAGGACCTACAGTTTAACATGGGATTCGAGCCACGGTGGAGGACTTACATTCCACACATTCACAAATTGTCTTGTGGTCAATCTTAAACCTAGGTTTTTAAATATCTAATTCTAAATATTCTTACTAATTTATTATTTATATTTACCCTAATTATTTACATAATGTGCATCTCTTGTGTTAACGCTATCTACACATGATTTTCTCAAACCTTAGCTTGCGAAGGTTTGGTTCTGGTGGCTCAGTGGGTTATTTCTGGTTGAGACAATCACCTCATGGTCTTGTGTAAGTTTCACCTAACAACCTGTATAGTCCAGATCACAGGAGCCGCTACTACCAAGAGAGTCAAGAAGGTCCGTTGTTCCTTGTCACATGCTACTTATCCTCTAGTTCCAGATCACAGGAGCCGCTACTACCAAGAGAGTCAAGAAGGTCCGTTGTTCCTTGTCACATGCTACTTATCCTCTAGTTCCAGATCACAGGAGCCGCTACTACCAAGAGAGTCAAGAAGGTCCGTTGTTCCTTGTCACATGCTACTTATCCTCTAGTTCCAGATCACAGGAGCCGCTACTACCAAGAGAGTCAAGAAGGTCCGTTGTTCCTTGTCACATGCTACTTATCCTCTAGTTCCAGATCACAGGAGCCGCTACTACCAAGAGAGTCAAGAAGGTCCGTTGTTCCTTGTCACATGCTACTTATCCTCTAGTTCCAGATCACAGGAGCCGCTACTACCAAGAGAGTCAAGAAGGTCCGTTGTTCCTTGTCACATGCTACTTATCCTCTAGTTCCAGATCACAGGAGCCGCTACTACCAAGAGAGTCAAGAAGGTCCGTTGTTCCTTGTCACATGCTACTTATCCTCTAGTTCCAGATCACAGGAGCCGCTACTACCAAGAGAGTCAAGAAGGTCCGTTGTTCCTTGTCACATGCTACTTATCCTCTAGTTCCAGATCACAGGAGCCGCTACTACCAAGAGAGTCAAGAAGGTCCGTTGTTCCTTGTCACATGCTACTTATCCTCTAGTTCCAGATCACAGGAGCCGCTACTACCAAGAGAGTCAAGAAGGTCCGTTGTTCCTTGTCACATGCTACTTATCCTCTAGTTCCAGATCACAGGAGCCGCTACTACCAAGAGAGTCAAGAAGGTCCGTTGTTCCTTGTCACATGCTACTTATCCTCTAGTTCCAGATCACAGGAGCCGCTACTACCAAGAGAGTCAAGAAGGTCCGTTGTTCCTTGTCACATGCTACTTATCCTCTAGTTCCAGATCACAGGAGCCGCTACTACCAAGAGAGTCAAGAAGGTCCGTTGTTCCTTGTCACATGCTACTTATCCTCTAGTTCCAGATCACAGGAGCCGCTACTACCAAGAGAGTCAAGAAGGTCCGTTGTTCCTTGTCACATGCTACTTATCCTCTAGTTCCAGATCACAGGAGCCGCTACTACCAAGAGAGTCAAGAAGGGCTGTACAGTGGTCCGTTGTTCCTTGTCACATACTACCTCTACTCTTTACCCTTCTCTATTGTATCTGTTGCTGCTGGATCCAGGATTGTATTCCAGTGAGTTTGTACAAGTAAATTATGTGAAAAGATATTGAGAATGATTAGGAGGAGGTAGACACCACCATCAGCATTGACGGAAGGAGAATCATTTTAAACGACTTTAAAAAGAAAATCAATACAATTAACATTCATATTTTAATTTCAAGAACTTTTCAAAGAATAAAGTAATAATACTTTTTAAATGGTTTATGTTGTTGAATTCGCTTCACTTTAGAAGACAGGATAACATTAACTTTAATATACCATTGAATATAAGTGGTTTTAGATTGTGAACTAAACTGTTATAATTTATAAGTTAAAACACTCTTTAAGGAAACCTCTTCTCACTTTTGAAGGGACACAATTTAAGATGGTACTTAAAATAGGATAAGAGCAATGTGGTTCAAACAGAAATATGACTTTTTGTGCTTTGGTTTGCTATTTAAGAAGTTGTACTGAACAATTTGCACTCCCTATTGAAAAGTTTTTTTTTATAGAATAATAAAAGGGATTGGGTGATAATTATCTTAATTTTCTTAATAAAGTTAAATGGCAGCATTATAGAGAAAGAAGAGTGTTAATATTTTCTATGTGAAAACCATATTATGTTTGTCCCTTCTTATTTCAACCTACTTTCCTTAACCTTTGTCCAGGTATATTGATTTAACTCTTTGAGGAAAAACTTTTGTACATTTTGATACACAGAATATGGAAGAATACACTGAAAAGAGGGATGGAAATACATTTTGTGTTTGTTTTACTCGTTTAGAAAGTTGATGCACATTTCACACTTCTTCCTGGTGAGTTTCAATATAATATAACTTAGGTCGAGGGATTTGGCAGTAGCAATCAATTTTTTTTTTTCAAGAGTCAGCCATTGCAGCAGTGTAACGTGTGAACTGTGTTTGTTCCCTTTTATATGTTTCTATTCCTCTTTACTGTGTCTTCTCCTGTATCATGATATCTAACACTTCCTATAAATATATCTCTTCTCTTCCCTAAAATCATTGGCGTAATTAGTACATGCATGTATAGCCCGAAGGGTGATGCTAAATAAATAAATAAAATAATAAAAAATTGTTAGATTTAATGAGCTAAAATTAGGGAATTCTTAGGGATATTCGAAGATTAGAGGATCCAAGAAAATGTTGAGTTCAAGAGTTAAATCCTTAAATATATATATTTTTTCAATTTTTCAAATGAAATTTATTTGAGAGCTCTAATACTGTTTATTGGTGGTTCAGAACCAATTATAATTTTAGGATGAACTTAACGACCATGCCCCAGAGCAGTAATTTAACACTTACTGAATGTATGAATGTTACGATAGATTATAAGAAATAAGGTGAACATTTAGTTACTATTTGTATTTTTAATTCTATTATATTTCCTTTTGTGTCCATAACTACCAAACTAGCCCGTTGTCAAGAAATAGAAAACTTTGAATATACAAACAATTGTTTTACATTTTTTTATGGTTGTTTCTTACCTCACATGAATATTAATAATTTAAAGTGTTTAAAAAGGGGGTGCTTAGTGAGATATTTGGGTAAAAAGGAGTAAGGAGAGTGAAGGTGGGTCCATAATGAGGAGTTATATACCCCTAACTAATCACCAGACATTTTTAAGGTAGTATAATTTCACAAATTATAGTGGTTAGGGCATGCAACACAAATGGAAGAAACTAGAACCATGTTCAAGGTATTGACTGGTAAACCTAATAGAAAGACCTAGACACAGATGGGAGTATAACATTAGAACGGACCTGAAAGAGATAGGATTTAATGAGGTGGACTGGACAGAATTAGCTTAGGATAAAAATATGGTGTAATGAGGTGGACCGGATAGAACTAACACAATATAGGGATAGGTATTCTTCTGACACCCTGCATAATATTTTGAAAGTTATTTATTTTGGGTAAGTATACAGAGTGTCTACTCAGTTAGAGGAACAAAAATTCGTGACTTTTTGACCACAAAATACCTTCGGGGGCGTATAGCCCAACGGTCAGTAAGACGCGGTGCAAAAAAAATTATTTCAGTAAACTGTCGAACATTTTATTGTACAACGGGCCTAGATATTATAATAAAAAACACCTTGGAGTAGGGCAGAGGTTAGTTCCAAATGCTTCTTACCTATTCCATGAATTTTCACTCCATTCAACCCACTGTGGCTTGTATCAAATTTCGATTTACAAAATGTACACTAAGCCTTATACTGGTCATCTTCAACAGGGCGCAACCACTTTGAGTATTTATTTTCTTCAACAGTCAGCCAAAACTCTTTGAACGAACATTTACCAGGCATCTTTTTAAACAGATTAGCCTAAACTTCACACATAAAATCTTTGAATACCCCCCTAAAAAATTATGGATTTTTTTTCGCAACACATGATTAAAAAATAATTCAGGCTTAATATTTTATGTGCCCAATAGAAAACGAAAATCATTTTAAAAATTGGTAAATTTCAACTGTTTTGAATGAATGGTCTTTAAAATTAAATGAATTATGTCAAAGATTAAATATTAACACTAATAATATTATTTTATATTTTATAAAAAAATACGCCATATTTCACTCCGAAAACTGTTGCTATTTGCTGCCAACGTTAATTTGAAATTATGATATACATTTTACACCGCCTTCAAATTGCAGTCGGATCACTGAAAGCGTAAAAAATTGATAATTGCCACCAACATCTTAATCCAGATCCACAACACAGATGAACACCCGGTTTTTGTAGAAAATGTCCTGGTATTTTCTCGTATCATCTACAAAACCTGAATTCCAATTCATTCACTCGAAAACCATTATTTGTAAACACACACACACACACACAGCATAATGTACTCACATACCCCCACGAGACAAGTAGAACGCCAAATTAATATTTAATACAAGATGGCGAAAGTTAACCTTGTCATTGGAATCACAAACAAAACACTCAGGCAACTTCCGACTGGCGCGTGCCATCACGTGTAGTGAGTGGATAGCGCTATCTTGGAAGCATTCGCGTTGTTACAATGTGCGGGAAATTAAAACTAAAATTATTTTTGTGACTTTATGACCAAAATATTAAAAATTCGTGATTTTTTCGTGACCCAGTAGACAACCTGGTATAATCTGAACAGGTAGCAAGATGCGATAAAAAGAATATTTTGGGAAAAACCATTTATTATATATATTTAAGATGCTATTTCTAACATTGATTGTGTGCTAGATTAACGGGGTTGGACACGGCAACGGAATGGCTGCTGTTTGCCTCTGTGTTGTGGTCTTGTCATATTTTGGCGGAACAACAAACTATCGCACTACTGATGGTAATCAAGAGCTCCTTCACTGCAGCAGTGACCAGTGTTTACATCACCATTATTTACCTGGTTCTCGGCAGTGGGAATTTGAGGTTTGAAAATACTTCTGGAATTCAAACAAACATGAAATTGTATACTGTAAATTTGTAACAGTAATTAGTTTTATTCTCTTGCTCAAATAAAACTAATCTTGTGTCTTGGGATTCTCAGTCCAACTACACTACAAACACATATACAAGCTCATACAATTCCCTCCCTAGTCATGTTTGATTAAAATCTTATATCCTCCCTTATGTCTTTTCCAACAGAGCAATCCATGGCCTATCAGAATGGCTTCTCTACTTGACATATGCGACTCAGACTCGCTATGCAGGAGCCTTCCTGAACCAACAAGTCTTCGATAACGGCCGTCTCCACGGACTGCCGTATGATGCGACTCTCAACTGTTCTTCTGTGATTCAAACCCAGGAATCTTTGTCTGCTTCATCCACATTCGTTTGTCGCTATGCTGATGGACTGGCCTATCTTAAAGAGAGATATAATCGTGACGGTGATGATACATTTACAGAAATACTAGACAACAACTTGAATATTGGAGTGACATTTGCATTCTCGGTTGGTCTTTTAACACTTGACTGTTTCTTATACCTTGTACCATTGCCAGCATTTGTTAAAGCTAAGTTTCGTGAATAATATGTCATATAAAATAGCCACACACTTATTATTTTAGGTTTTCGTCTACTCATACTCTTTAATTTTATTTGTGATATTTAACATGAACTTTATGAAATGAAAGATTATATTAGCTCATGATTTATAAATTAAATTGAATCTAGAACAGGTTAATCAATATAGTTCTATAACTAAATAGTAACTATACAAGTTATAAATATCTCAAGTTCAAAAACAATCAATATGTATTCTAAATGTTAAATTTTTAATTCATGAAATTTAAGAAAGGTTTCATGTAAAAATACTAAATGGTAAAATATTATATTTGGAAGAAGGTACAGGAAAGGTGGATAGAAACATATAAAAGGGGGGACAAACACAATATGGCCTTTACAATGAAAAGAAGAACACAGTTCACACTTTACACTGCTGCCAATGCCTCTTTGTCCATTGGCAGCAGTGTAAAGTGTGAACTGTGTTCTTCTTTTCATTGTAAAGGCCATATTGTGTTTGTCCCCCTTTTATATGTTTCTATCCACCTTTCCTGTACCTTCTTCCAAATATAATACAATTGCCTCATAAAGCGAAAAGAGGTTTTCCTTATAGAGTCATATCCTAAATGGTAAAATAATGATTATTCAAGTATTTTTATTTCCATTGTCTTTCCATGGCAATGCAATTTCAAATGAGGATACTTCCAAATGAATGAAAATAATGAATTAGTCCAATCGTCGAAAGTAATTTTAGAGCTCTATTACTTTTTAATGTGAATTTTGATATTAGGTTTAACAATTTTGATTTATAAATGAAACTGGGGATATAATATAAATTAAATTGACTATACTTAGCGTTACATTTTAAAGCAAAAAGAGGTTTTCCTTAACAATATATTATATTAAAAGTAGGAGGGATAGACAGTACACTTTCTGTGGAATCACATTCTAAAAACCATGAGCTCTAAACCAATTACAGAATATCAGAGTGATCTGTTAGTTCAGCACCAATTCAAATAATGGTTTCAACTTTCTCGGTTCTACATGACAATATTCACTTAGGAGATCCAATCAAATTTCAAACGAACAGATTCAATCAGTGTGCATGCATCTACAAAGCATGTTACAAGCAGACAGCTGCAGCTAGTGTTGGTAAATTATTTGAAATAACTCGTTAAATGAAAAGCAGGTGTTGATTTGTTTCACTAACACAATAATTTGAAAACATCCAGAGTGACATTAATGTTAAAGAGTTGTTTCTAGTTTGTGTTGCAAAGCATGTGAATTACAGATTCTGCTAACTCATGAATCAAGCTTAACCTGAATGATGCTAGAGTAGAAATTCACATAAAACACTAAAAGAATTAGAAATAAAAACATATTTAAGAACCAAGTTTTCACTGCCACAAGCAGCTTATTCTGATTTAGAGTTTTTAGTCATTAGTGTAAAAACTCTGGAATTTGCTAAGATGCCTGTGGTGGTGATAGCTAGTTATTAAAATATGTATTTTTATGTTTATAAGTGTTTTATCTCAATAATTTCCACAAAAGAATCACTTAGTAAGCACCCTTCCAAGTTTTAATCATAATTTTAGTGTCATATATCATCACAATACCATCTATAAAAGAATAAGAAAAAAATGAATAAACAGAATAAAAGTTTGTGGTCCATATTGTATAAGTTTTATTTATCATATGAATGCTATAATCAATATAAAAATAAACCTACATTTAAGTAGTTGTATAAGTATAGCTAGTCAGTATTCTATACATACAAAATCTCATTAACATTTAAAAAGGAATCAAATTATATAAATTTAACCTAGCCTAACAGATGTTAGCAGATGCAATACAAAATAATCTCACAAGTGCCAAATTTGCTTATGAAATGCAAAGTTGAGATTAGTCACAGTTATCTATATATAGTTTACATTAGTTAGTGAATGTATGAATGTTATTATGACAAGATTACTTATATCATAAGAAAGTCATAGCTATATTTAAAAAAAAGAGTTTAAACCGGTATATTTTCACAAAAATAACAAAATCCCCTTAAATGTCACTGTGCTGTCTAATTAGAGGAAGGAAAAGTTAGTTTATATAGAACAAGGTGGATAATTTGTTTCACTTTATAGTTAGGTTATGATAAAAAAAAGCTGTTTTAAGGTATCTATTAGGGCTGATCATCAGATCACTGTGTGATTATGGCACAATGGTAAGCTAATGATAAACATTTAGCATGACTTGGTTGACTGTTACTGCTTTCATCAACGAGAAAGATCCAGTGGTTGTAAGTAGTGAGGGATTATCTACAAGGTCCACTAACAAACAAATGTTCAAGTGAAGCTAGAATTGGGGAAGATTCAAGGGAAGCTAAGACTGGGGAAGATTCAAGGGAAGCTAAGACTGGGGAAGATTCAAGGCCAGTAAGGACTGGGGTAGATTCAAGGGAAGCTAAGACTGGGGAAGATTCAAGGAAAGCTAAGACTGGGGAAGATTCAAGGGAAGCTAAGACTGGGGAATATTCAAGGGAAGCTAAAACTGGGGAATATTCAAGGCCAGTAAAGACTGGGGAAGATTCAAGGGAAGCTAAGACTGGGGAAGATTCAAGGGAAGCTAAGACTGGGGAAGATTCAAGGCCAGTAAAGACTGGGGAAGATAAAACTAAATAATTACATTATGAGTTCAGAACTTAAATCTATTCATCAGATTGTACTTATAAAATCATTCAAGTTTTATGCTTATTTAAACCCCAAAAAATGTATCAATAATTTTTTTTCTGTTTTTATTCTAAACTGAGTATATTTGCCATTATATTTTATGCACATATTTCAAAATAAAATAATTATATAAAACTATCACAAACTTTACTATGAGAAAGGTATAAAGTTAATTCAATGATCTTTAAAATGTGCTCGTGTCAATGATAAAGTGAATCATATTCAAATTAACTATAAAAAGTTTTGATTTAAACTTGTACAAGTAAACTTACGAAACTGAACAAAATAAAAATAGCCCCCAAAAACATTTGATTAGATTTTTTTAAAAGTTTTATTATTACATATATTTGTAATATTTAAAATTAAATAAACCAAATAATCTGCATCGGTGATTGGCCCGAATCAGCGAAATAACCAATTAGCTAAGCCCTAGTGTTAATCACACAATGTGTGCAAACAGAAAACACCAAAATACAGTTGTAACTGAAAATATAGGGTCAACTTTACTTTTCTTGTGGGAAACCCTTGGCATTGGTCTAAACTGCTCATGTATTTCATTGCTTTTTATTAAGCTGTAAAAACCACGTATTTTGGTGCAAAAATCTTATTTTTATATTAACTGGTTTATTATTCAAGATTTTGGGACAAACTGAAAATTACATTTTTCAGTCTATCGAAGCGATTAGAATAAAAACTACGTTATATACAGTTATGTCGATTTTTCGAAATTTATTGAATACACAGGGCTAAAATTTAATGCATAAATCAAACTCCTAATTTTTTTTACCCATCTTTTAACAGCCATTTAACGAATTTATAAACTTGACAAAAAAATATTAAAATTTCACTGTTTTCGTGCTGTGAAAGTGGATATTATTTGTTAAGCCGAGATTTTATCGTTAGGTGGTGTTAGTACATATATTTGACTACAGGTGGTTTTTTCCCCCCATAACGAAATCAATGTGTGTGTGAGAAACAAGTAATTTTAGTGTTTGTTTTCAGTAAATAATATCTAGGAATAAAAAAAGGTGTTGGTGGAAATAAAATGTCAGATTGCAGCAGAGTTACATGCAAGTAAGTCATGTGTGAACAATACTATGGCTACATATCGTGAGACAGGTAGTGTGGCGGAGCGCCCGACCCAAGAGTCGAGGAGGCCCTATTGATTCCTAACAAAGTGTTGAGCCTTTTTGGAAACATATGCGTACCATATAGTATATTAGAGTGTTGTGTTTTTAACTGTGCGTATACAGTACACAGCATGGTTTGTAATTTCATAAAAAAGAATAAAAAACTTTGAAGGTCCAAAAGTGATTGTGTACATTTAGTATAGATGTAGTTTAAATATTACTTCAATATGTCAATTATAAATGGTGGTTTATGGGATCCAAGTTCAATATCTTACTAATTTCACTGGTGGCCCTATGTTTTTAGTTACTACTGTACTTTTTGTTTATGAATAAAACAAAGCCCGAAGTAAAGTAAGACATGGGAAATATTTTAACATGAAAGATCCTACCTACTCAGACAGGATGGCTATGGATGGTTAATTTAAACTTAACACAGTATAAATTCAATATTTTATCCCACAATCCATTTGATAATTGAAGTGTGCGGTCGAATAAAGGTCTACGTTAAAATTGTCTGTGGCAACCAAGTAGATCACATAGACCCTTCTTCCACAGTACTATGAAAACAATTTAGTGCAATATTATTATTTTACCTGAAAAATTGTCTTCTCATAACTAACAAAGTAGGCAGATTTAGGGTGCCAGGTTTTTATAAATGAATGAGGCCAGGATGAAGTCAATATTATGCCGTTCTTTCACAGTCTAAATACTCTAACACAATACTATACTATGGCTTTATTTTAACATAGAAAATGAAAATATATGGTACATTAATGCAATATCTTGTTTTGTCACCAAACTAAAATATTCCAACAACAAGAATAACTGATATTAATTATAGTAGTAGTAGTAGTAGTAGCATTAACAGTAGTAGTAATAATAATAACTAACTTTAAGTTTTTTAAATGTACTTTTTGTGTACAAATTAATAAAGGAAAAAAGCTAGGAATATGACATAGCCTGCCCGGGGCACACAACGTGACTGCTGCACATATACCTTTATACCAGAGCAAATACAAGCTGCGCTCTGAAGACAAACACAGGTTTGTGCTGACATCTCGTGGAAAATAATACAACTACCTTATTGGGCGGGAAGAGGACTTTATGTAGACCCCTTTTCCACCAAAAACTCAACATGTTTTTAAATGTAACATAGACCCTTATTCGGTTACACGCTTCAATTACTTAAAATAATAAATTATCATTAAAAAAAAAAGAATTTATAACTATTTATAAAACGCACAATACAAATAAGAAATATAATTAACTATATCTTATATTCTGAGCAAATACAATACACAGTGCACACAGTCACAAGACTAGATTTCAATCATATTTCTACATAATTTACAAATAGAATAAATGTAACTGTTCGTCTACAACTAAACACACCCACACTTTTATGTTTAAATAATATACATACACTTGTTGGTAATCATTTATTTTGTTCATATGTTGCACTTTTTTAACCTTTAGTATTAATAATTATTTAACCAAATATACGTTTTAGTTTTTCTAGTTCATTCTTAGTTGTGAACTTTAAAGATTAATTAGGACGATATAGTCATAGACTATTGTCATGTTGGAATATTATAAAGCCTTAATTTTTCTTTTCTTAAGTGTGGTTTTGCTTTCAAGTTCTCTTTGATGAATACTGCAGTGAATATTTATTAGCACAATGTCAATTAGTTTTATAAATTTACTATAGATTAAAATTTATTCCTTTTGATTGAAATTGTAATTTTGATCAATCATAGATGAGCCATATCATATAATTATTCTATTCATTAGAGTCTAACACAAGGTTAAGTGATAACCAATATTTTTAAATTTAAATGCTCTGTTACCGCTAATGTTCATGTAAAGGTTATTGTAAAGTTAACACAAAGTCTATCTTCCGGTTGGGTAATGAACATAATGTCTACATTTAACACCATTAAATAGTCTATGTTGTTTTCCAAGTAATTGTTACTATTAAAGTGAGGTAACATTTATTTAGCTTCTGAAATAACTTTTTTATTGTTTAATGATGCAGACTTCAAGTTACTGCATCGATTTGTTTATTTTCAATAGTTTGTTTATATTTTCCTAATAATTTTACAAGCAACACTTCCTCTTATTTACAAAAATTTACACTTAGTTTTTTCTTTTAGATAGCAGATAGCTTTCTTTACAATTACTTGAGGTGATAAAATGGACCAATTGAGGTTTGCCTTGATTTGTTTTCAAAACTATATAGACTTAATAACTTGCTTATATTGCCTATGATTAAATTAAGCCTATCAAAACCCTTGACACAAATCTAGTGTTCTGAGAAAATAAATTGTAATAAAATTTTGTAATTTATAAGACACAAATTACTATTAAAATTTTCAGTGAAATATTGATAGTCTTTCATTAAAGTCTTCTTTGCAAATTTGTTTTTATCATATAAATATGTAGATTCTAATTCATATTCATTAGTGGTTATATGGTTAAAATTAAAATTTATGCCAATAAGTTAAGTACTTACAACTTAGCAAGTTTAATGTACGTGTTAGGTAAAATCAATCCTAGACCTTAACTTAGATGGTAGCGTGTATATCTAATGAGCACAAGGTCCCGGGTTCGATTCCTGACTTGGCAGAACACTTTATCATTGGTGAAATGTGAGTTTACACTTTCAGTGATGAATAATTGCCGGAGGCTGGATGTTGCGTCTGTCCTAGTCTTAAGTTGGAGTATAACGCATATGAAGCTATGACAAGCTTAGCAAGCTGGTACTAGAAAATAAATGGCTTGAATAAAAAACTGACCTAGGCCACAAGCTGGAAACAGTAATGGATGGGGGGAAGCATAAAATATCTATTCACATTTAAATGACTAGATTTGTTTCAGTGCTACAGCCCCACTGTATGTTCAGGCTAGCTGTTAGAAGCCCCTATAAGTTACTTGTAGTGTGGCCTTTGAAATTGTAATGATGCTAGAAGATATTTGGAATTATCCTTCCCTGGCAAGTTCTTGAACTTTAGATGCCTCTTAACAGCTTTTTGGAATTTCATTTTAATCGTAGCCGAGTTCGCCAGTTGTTAAAATCCAGTTATCAGTGCTGTGCAAGCAACATCTTCCTTGAGTTAGTTTCACATTTTTAAACGATCCACCTTAGTTGACATCTGATTGACTGCTAGTATAAATTACCAACTTGATAAAATTATTATAATTTATCCTCCTCCCCACATTTTATGCCTTTCAAACATAAAATATATAAATTAAAAAAAACTTTGTACATTTTTTGTTTTTAAAATTTATTTTGATGCGAGGCCAGTTTTTGGCTTCATATTTGAGAATCCCCGCCGGTGCCACCACACAACTTAAGACCTAATTTAAGCGAACATCACGAGAAAGGTGAATTTTAAGCTTATTCCTAAACATATGTCTGAAGAGATGGGAAAATTTCAATGTGGAAAAACAACTTTAGAGTCTTTGGTTTGGATACGACGAGGTCTTGCTCAGAGTTGTGTATTCCATTCAAAGCACTCTCACTGAGCCAACTTTACCAGTCACATAAATGTATATTAAAAGATTATAGATTTTACTAGGCACTCTTTTTCTGCCTGACTTTTATACATACAATTAATTGTAATACCAGTAACATCTTGGATTAGTTGATATTTTATGGAAATAAATAAAAATTTAAAAATTAATATAGTTAAACACTAAAATAAAAATAAACAAAGATAAACAGGTAAAAATTAAATTAATCTAAAAGACCCTAAGAGAGAGGGCCTTGTGAAAAAAAAAAGATGTGGGGAGGGGGGGTTGGAATGTTAAAAGACCCAAACAGAGAGGGCCTTGTGAAAAAAAAGTGTGGGGAGGGGGGTTAGAATGTTAAAAGACCCAAACAGAAAGGGCCTTGTGAAAAAAAAGTGTGGGGAGGGGGGTTAGAATGTTAAAAGACCCAAACAGAGAGGGCCTTGTGAAAAAAAAGGTGTGGGGAGGGGGGTTAGAATGTTAGAAGACCCAAACAAAGAGGGTATTGTGCAGATGACCATTGGGAATGTCAAGGCCAGCAACTCTGTTAGAACACAAATATGCTAAGTGCAAAACAGAAGACAGTACAGCTTGCAAAAGTGTTTTATGTAAACGTTAAAACTCATTAATACTCAAACTTCTCTCCCCGATAGGAGGCCCGCACCAAGTGAACAGAGACACTTCAGACGGGCAGGGAATTGATGGAGCAGTTTATATGTATATATAAAAAAAGATTGATAAATCTGCACATCGTAACCTATTTTCGCAAATAATTTTTTAAACTGTACCTACTTAGTAATGTTGGTTTGTATCATAATGTGATTATGTTTCTGTTACTGTAACTGTTATTTATAAAGCATTTTAAAATATATTATTTTTAACATTGGTTTATTATTTGATTAAAAAAATATTTTTAATAAATTTTTATTTTTATTTATATTTACCTAATTAAGTTTTCAAATTATGTATATTTATTCATCCTAAGCACGACTCAATTCTCGGAAGCTTTATGAAAATCTTTCTCGAGATCAACTTGAATTAAAATACTTGAGCTTACAGATCCCTAGAAAACAATTAAATGAAATTAAACCTAAGTTTTTTGTTTATTTGTGCATAGTTACCTATATTCAATATAAGTTAAACTTTATATTTAATTTTGGATGAATTGGTTATTTAAGTTGTTCACACAGATTGCATTTAATCTTCTCTCTTTGTCTTGCTTTCATACACAATCGTTAGTGTGTGAGACGTCTTGTTAGTAACAATACCAGTAGTAAGTGTTAATGTTGTTACCACGGGTGGGGGAAGCTACAGCCCAAGGGATGTAGAAAAAGTATCGATACTTTACTAATATTGTTCCCCCCCTTCTTTCAATACTATTTTTTTTTACTCGATACTTTTACTGATATTAGTAATCACACTCTGGCATCGAAAGAGACAACTTTTTTTTTTGTCAACTTCACTTATGCTGGCATTAAATGTTTAAAACCAATTCACGACCTTAGTTTACTTGGATCAGAGCTCAAAATGTTACTAGAAGTATTCCCTAATATATGAATGTGATAGTTAACCACAGTACTTTAGGACAATATTATTTATATATTTATTTGAAGTCAGACACAAATCTTATTTATCATTTTATTCCACTTAAAAAAATTAATATTCACACCCCACTTTCATAAAAAATTTTAACGAACATAGCTTCAAAATGGCGACGGACAAATTTAAACAATGTGATTGAACGTGACAGAAACAGGTTCTTTACAATGATGCACCCATGCAGTGGATAAAAATATTTTATTCAGTTAAATATTTTGAAATGCGATAAAATAATTACTATAAGAAATTACAAGTATTTTCTCTTTTCCAAGTAAATAAGATTCCTGTATTAAAAGGTATCGATGTATGCATTATATTACACATAATTAATAATGTTCCAAAACGAAGAATAAGTACTTTTAAATATATTAAAAATATTGTTTCGAGTTGGATGCAAATAAATTATTAAAAGTAATGAAATAATATGATGAAACTTAAGTTTACGTTATTTTAAATGTAAAATATAACAGGTAATTAAAATAATTAACATTTATAACAAAACAGTGATATTTTCCAAGTGTTGGCAAACCAAAACCTAAACATATGATTTTCAAACTGTCATACAGGTAAAAACCTATCATGAACGGACGGCTACAAGGATGGACTGTCGAGGAAAAACAAATGACAATATTTCTCAATTCTTACTCATTTTCTGCAACTCTAGAATTCAATCTTTTTTAGTTTGTCATAACTCAGAGCTGTTCTTTCATCTTTGTTTACCAACAGTTTGATGCCTGACCAGGCGCTGATTGTAATCACTCAAATTAAGGTTGCCCCAAGCAAACGAAGCAGATAAGTTTATGTGAGCTGTTTAAGCAGATGAAGCAGGGCAGGGCATCTATTCTTCTATTGTTTGTCAATAGTTATTAATTTATCTTGATGGAGTGTACAAACAATGATTGAAGTTAAAAAATGACACCTCCCAGAAATGAATTATGCAAGTTTTTTAAAAAGTTGGATAGCTAAAAAACCTCTTTTAAATTTTGTTTGGTAATATTAAAAACCATTACTATTACTATATAAAAAACATTTCTTCAGATTAAAATGTCAATATCAATACTTACTGTTATCGATGCATTTCTTTCAATACTAGTACAGTAGTTTTCTTATGATACTTTTAATGAGTACCGTATTGATAATTTTCTTTTGATACATCCCCATACAGCCCTAGAACTATTAACACCCACATTGAGGCCAAGTATTCATAAATATGTATCTTACTACCCATTTGGATTATACACCTATGTACTAATTACTCTAATTGGTTAGCGATGAGAAAAGATGTATTTAGAGAGAGTGAAAAACCATCCTCAATAGACCATACCAGGATTAAAACCCTGATATTCTTGTAACCGGCAGTCCAGTCTATTGTGAGTGTGACACCGTGGATCAACTGTCCACCAAAGCTGGTTGTTATTCATTACTATTTAATGGAATAGTTAGCTCTCACAAGACTCAAAGATAAATTATTCAATTTTCAGAAATTTCACCATTTTTATCCGGCAAGAGAAGACGTATGATGGATCAGGAATAAACACAGCATGTCGAACGCTATAAATAAAAAGTTTGTACTCTTGCACAACAATAAGAAAAAAGGCAGACATTATTCTCAACAAGTGCTGGTAGCTTTCAGGATATAAGATTTCTTTGAATTTTCAGTAGAGCTATCTTAAACTCTTAACTTGTATTTAGTGGCCCCCAGTACAAGTTTATCTATCAGGGTACTTTTCTCCTTTATAATTACACCAAGTAAATAGGCTTCCCCCCTTCACTACCTTATGGAAAAAAATAGAACTGTACTATTTTACAATTATTTTACAATATTTGTGGCAGTCATGTCCTACGGTGATAAAAGAAGTTATAATTATAAGTTATTCAATAAATTCATATTTTTTTACTTTTCAACTTTTTTTTTAATTACAAATCTCACTCCCTGTTTGAGCTATCTGCTGCTATCTGATGGGGTAATGATGAGGAAGGAAGATTTGAGGGGAAATATAGCCACATTTGTTTGATGAGAGAATGGAAAACCATTTAGTAAAATAATTCATAATATTAGTATGACAGGTAGGAAGAACATTCAAACAGGGATATGCTCAGCTATAGAATGTAAATAATAATAATATGATAGACTATATAAAGTAAACTTAAATAATAGTAAAGTAAATCCTCAACGTAAAATGTATTCGCATTACGCGGATTCCAAGACATGTGGTTGCACTACTTCAACACCATCTATCAAGTGCCACTTTAAACATAATAAATGGCATTCTAGTAAGCTGATGCACAGCTGATAGTGTTATCACCATGTATGGATATTTGTTCATAATACAACACTTAATGTTTTAGATTAATTACACATTTTATATCTATGAACTTGATAGAATATCGAATAAAGTTTATCTTTCTCACCATTTACTTTTCATAAGAAAAAACTGCTTAGTTTTAATCGTCTATTGAAACAAATATATGCGTCAAAAACAAAATGTATATGTTAACAACAATGTGTGTAATCCAGACATTCTATATAATGCCAGAGTGGTTTTGGCAAAGTATGAAATGAGTTAGTTTTTCTGTTGTATTTCATTACTTATCGTAAGAAATTTATAGAATAACCAATCATATATTACGAGAACAATAGCTAGCCTAACATAACCTTAACTTACCTAACTACCCTATTCTAAAATAACCTAACCTGACCAACTTAAATCCTAGGAATTATATGAACCTGCAAGAAAACGATGCAAGGCTTAAATAAAACTGGACAAACGAATTAATAACATATTCCAGGACTTCAATAAGCCAATGGACTTGAAAATAAGTATGAAATACAACAGAAAACTCGTTTATTTCATACTTTGCCAAAACCACTCTGGCATTATAAAAAATTACGATTTCCCACATTGCCGGTGACATATACACCATTCAACTTTAGCGGTTTTTTTTAACTACCCGGAAACCTTCAGAGCGAATTAATCACGTTAAGTTGAGGACTTACTGCACAGTATAAAACAATATGTAAGTTTGTAAATACATAAAGATTTTGTGTGAACCACTCAAGGTATGATTAATTTTAAGAACCTTTATCATGTAGAGCAAAGCCTACCCAGTGTGAATGTTTGTTTTGTATATCTACTTTCATCTTTAAGAGATGGATATTTGGCCCATAGGTTTAAGGTCTGGTGACACTTGGAATTCACAGCCAGTTGACTGAAGGATATCTGCCAACTCCACAGAGTCGGCAATCTCAATTAGTGTCAATCCCTCCTCTGGGTCCACTTCAAACACCCCCTATAACAAATATGTTACCAATTACAGTCAGTTTACAAAGACAACACTACAGGTCATGTTTTAAATAATAAGTGAATATGAGATTCTTAAATCTTTTGGTATTTGAGAGATTAGAGATTCATAAAAATCTCAAAACACTAGCTTGAATACAATTCGGTCTAGGACAATTGGGCACTGGTATGACAATGTGTAACAACGTAATACTGTGATTGTTTTTTTTACTAAATATGTGTATATTTGCTAAGTTACACTACTTGCTATTATACATTTTTTTTACAATACAAAAAACCCTAAAAAATTAGAATTTTGCATAAAATAAGCCAAGTAAAAATGAATTAACCTAACATAACCAAACCAGTGCCTAGTTGTTTTAATTTCTTACAATTATAACATTTAAAAAAATCAACCCTGACACCCAATATTCCCAGTGTCCAGTTTGCGAGCGCCCAGTTAGCTGCGCTCGTTTGGTGACACCCCGTTGTCCAGATCCGAATACAATAATCAAGTCCTTGACATGAAATCACAATTTTAAGTAAATGGTTTGCAGTAATTATATATGAAGGCTTGTATAGTTGGGAAAATAATAAAATCACAAAAAAGAACAAAATTGTATTAGTTTACAAAATTATATCTTCTTTATTTATTACTCCTTATCGAATAAAATATGAACATTATTAGAACCCGCCTCGATGGCGTAGTTGGCTAACGCGCTAGTCGTGTTAAGCTCGACTGCTGAGGACAAGCAGATCAAGGTTTGAATCTCGGTTTAGTGAACTGGGGGTGGTTTTTCCTAAATGGTTTTACACTCTCCCTCCACGCAAATGCGGGTTCACTTAATCTAATTCAACCTTCCCAATTCCCAATCCATTAGCGTAATTAGTACTTAAAGCGTATAACCCGAACGAGTAGTGAGACACAGTGCTAAATAATAAAAATAAAAACATTATTAGAAATGTATTAATTTAACTAATTTGCTCAAAAAGTTAACTTTGTTAGTATTTTATTTAAAAGATACACTACCATAAAATTCATAAATATAAAACTACATTAAAACAATAAAGCATTAAAACTAAGTTAAAACTTTAAAAAGTTATTTACATAAAAAATCAAAAAGGAATACATCTAACTTTGACCAAAAATAACTCAGAAAAGGAAAAATATTGTATTTTCAAACAAGATTAAGTTAAAAAAAAAGAAAACATAAAACTCAATCATAAAATAATAATTTAAGAACCAACAGGAATCTAAATAAGTATAGATTCCAATTCAGTTTCTGAGACCATTTATTTTTAGGGTTCCTGTTTTGGTTCCCTAAAAATATAATTTTGGTTATTGGTTCTGGTTCAACTTCCTGGTCATAAACACTGAAAAATTAAGGACCTTAAATCACATTCCCTCCAATCCCACCTTAAACGTAAAAGAAGCCTATTTATACCTTTTCTGTGATGATGAGGTCCACACATTTCTTTCCCGTGAGAGGAAGTGAGCAATGAGGCAGAATCTTGTGACTGCCATCTTTGGCTGTGTGCTCCATTGTGACAACTACCTTTGTCCCAGGGGCTGCTACGAGATCCATGGCTCCCCCCATGCCCTTCACCATCTTACCCTGGGGACATCAAACATCTATCAAACAAAGTAGTTTTCCATCTAAGAAATATCAAATACATTTTGACCAAAAAACATAGCAAACTATACTGGAATTTTTTTATTACTATTAAATGAATAATAAGAGAAAATTGGTAAAACCGATTCTCAAATGCATTGCCCATATTGCAATTAAGTTACTTAATACATACTTTTAAAATATTTGAGAGGGAACTGCAATTTGCGGAAAGCATTAGACATGTTTACAAACCAAACCAAAATATGTTTATAGAACATTCCTTCAACAAATATTTTTCTTAAAAAATATTGAAGTGAGAATTAAGGTGCGGCAGAAGGGAGCACGAGCAATTTTAAAGTTTTTATAGCATTAATTTTTTTTTTGCCAAAATAAATTAAATATTTCTCCAGTAGCTACATAGAGTTTAGTTTTCTACACACGCTAATATCAACAAATATCTGTCAAGGGTGTCCTGGAATTTTGTCAAAGCTTTTTCTCTTTATTTAAAAAGTTTTGACAAAATTCCAAGATACCCTTTAAAGATTTTCACGATCTGTTGATATTAGCATGTGCAGAAAACTTAAGTCTATGTTGCTACTGGAAAAAGGTTTGATTTATTTTCAGCAAAAAATGTATTTTCTATAAAAAATGTAAAAATACTTGCGCTCCCTTCTGCCACATCTTAATAGTGTAGTATTGGAAATGGTCTTTAGTGACATAAAGAGATGTTTTCATTTAATCTTTCCAAACAGATTAAAATAGACTATTTATTTTCTTTATAAACATTATGGTATTCTTTTAAAGGTTATGATGAATTTAAACATCAGTTATATTTGTTTCAAATCCATGAAACTGGGATATAGAATTGGAAGCATTTTTGTGTAATTTATTTCCTGTTGTTGCATCCTAACTCCCCTGCATTATAAATTTGTGTTCTGAAGTTGATTGTGCTATTTGTTCCCCCTGGTTGTGTCATAACTTTCCTGCATTATTTGTGTTCTGGACTTGATTGTGCCATTTGTTCCCACTGGTTGTGTCATAACTTCCCTGCATTATTTGTGTTCTGGACTTGATTGTGCCATTTGTTCCCTCTGGTTGTGTCATAACTTCCCTGCATTATTTGTGTTCTGGACTTGATTGTGCTATTTGTTCCCCCTGGTTGTGTCATAACTTCCCTGCATTATTTGTGTTCTGGAGTTGATTGTGCCATTTGTTCCCTCTGGTTGTGTCCTAACTTCCCTGCATTATTTGTGTTCTGGAGTTGATTGTGCCATTTTATATTTATTTTCTTAATACTATTGGTGCATTGTATTACCTGCATATTAGTACTTGTTTAGGTTCTATAAATACATTAAACACTAAGCAACAGAGTAAAAATGAGGAAGATAGAATTTTAAATAAAACGTACTCATATTTATGTGGAAAGAGAGTAGGAAACCATTTTAAAAATACCAGCCTCAGCACAAATAACAGCGATCCAAACTCTGATCTACACATCAGCTGCTAACAATGCTCACTCTCTTTACCAATGTTGTTTAGTCAATAAATATTTGTGAGAAGTCGATAGCTATGCGGTAAAATATAAAGTCAAACATGTTACAAGTTAAAACTAATCTAAAAGTGTTACTCACAGGAATCATCCAATTGGCCAAGTCTCCGTAGCACGATACCTCCATCGCTCCAAGTATGGTTAGGTCAATGTGGCCTCTGAAACAAGATTAGATGCAGAGTTGTGGAACAAAGTTTCAAATTTATAAATATTACAGTACAGCAGTTTGTGTTTTACAAAACCTATAGCCCCAATATGTTCTAAAAGAGTGTTAAGTTGATAGGGCCATATAAATGTGCCCCCTCCTAGACACAAAACGTTGATAGTTTCACAGACAATGTCAGGTCCATTAAAATGCTAAAACATGTTTGTTCAGCTTTACCCCAGCTCTCGTGGCCACCCGATCACCCTGAGGGAAGGTTTACTATTGACTGTTACTGTTGGAGTTATTGATATTGGGGTTAGAATAATAATATGGAGCATTTCCTACCCTTAAACTCACTATACTTTCTCTATGTGAATAATAATAGCGCAACGACCCGAAAATAAGCTGCATGTTGTTAAATTGATATATATCGAAGTTAATAGCCACCACTTTTTAAAAATAGATGAACCTTGATAGTTGGTAAAGTTATTTAAAAATATATGAAGAATGACTATCTTATTTGTGTGTAAAATATTTGAGCCATAATGGCAGCCAAAATAAAATTAGTTTCTTCAGCGCATTCTACCAGCAATATATCCTTTTGGTAAAGGGAGCTTAAATATTTTGAGTTAGATTTTGTTTCAGTATGTTGGTCAACATTTATCTTATTGTGAGAACAATAATTTGGTGCGTATATTAAATTCGGAAGTATAACATGGCGGATAATGCCGATAAAAAAGCTTGTTTTAGCCAGGGAATTAGACGAAGTTATGATGCCAATTTTAAATTAGCGGTGATAAACTACGCAGCAACTACTAGTAATAGGGAAGGGGGAAGAAAATACGAAATTGATAAGAAGAACATACATCACTGGATTTTATAAAATAAAAAGCTTGAGAACGCCACTTTAACCCGAAAAGCCTTTCGAGTAACCAAGCATGGCCGTGATCTCGAAATTGGTGCGCTGTTCTTTCTTTTGTAAAGGAAAAGAGACGTGATGGATATTCAATAAGTCGTGACGTAATCAGATTGAAGACCTAAGAAATTTCAAGAGAGCTACAAGTGCCACAAAGGGAATTCAAGGCAAGCCTTGGGTGCTGCTGAAGATTCATGCACAGAAGTGATCTGTCACTAAGACAAATAACTTTTTTAGCATAAAAGTTGCACACTGACTTCGCAGAGATATTGGTGAAATATCAACAGTATGTAATTGGCTTCCTTAGACAGAATGAATATCTTCTTAGTCAAATTGGAAACGCCGATGAAACACCAGTGTATTTCGACATGCAAAGTAATACTTGAATGGATGAAAAGGGATCCAAATCCATTGTTCTAAAGACCCCTGGCAATGAAAAATTGCACATTACAGCTATGTTAGCTGTAACTGCTGACGGTTGGAAGCTACCCCCATATGTAGTTTTAAGAAGAAAAACCCTCTCCAGTGGAATTGTTGTCAGGTGTCAAGAGAAGGGGTGGATGACAGCAGAATGAATGTGTGATTGTCTAGCAGTTGTGTGGAATAAATGACCTGGAGCTCTTCTAAAAACCGGGCAATGTTAATGCTTGATGCATTCAAAAGACATCTTACTCCAAATGTGAAAAATAAAGTCAAGGCAACAAATTCAGATCTTGTTGTTATTCCAGGAGGTACGACTTCACAACAAGTCCTTGATGTGGTTGTGAACCGACCCTTCAAGGAAAACCTCCTAAGGGAGTATTCAGACTGGCTTTTGTCAGATCATCCCCTAACCCCCAGTGGTAAAATTAAGAAACCTTCGTTGAACCTGTTTTGCAAGTGGATATTAACTGCTTGGGAAGGATATCTGCTGAATCCATTGTCCGCGGATTTAAGAATTACTGCCTATCCAATGAAACAAAAGTTGATATTTTGTGGGAGGACCATGCAGAAGAGACCAATGAGAATGAAGAAAGCGACACTGATGAAAGTAGTGATGAATAATTTTTCATTCCTCTCAAAGTAACTCACGTTAGCCTATTTTTTCAGTGATTACATTTTAAGTGTATCATTATTTTTTAATTTCCAAGTGATCTAATTTTGAGTATGAATAACTTGCTTTTTTTATTTCCAAGTGACATCATTTTAAGTGTAAATAGTATGTTGTTTTTTCTCTCAAAGTGATTTTATATATTTAAGTAAACTAATTTTAAGTGTAGGCCCCTACCAGTAAGTAATTTTTATTTTCAAATCATTTAATACACAATGATCATATTTAAGTGGGACTATTGTTTTTTTCTTTGAAAGTGGTTGAAAAATTAGCATGCAGCCTATATTCGGGCCAATACAGTATTATCTAAGGGTGCATTAAGGTTTTATGAAGACTATTTTCAGGTCAATACAGTAATAATAATTATCATTATCATCAAATGATTCCAGCCAATGGCTGGGTCAATTTAGTAAAATGTTTACATCTTCCTCTTTTAATTGATTCAATTCTTCTCCTTCCACTTAAATGTGCTTCTTCCAACTCTACAACCTTATTTAAACTAAAAGATATATATTCTCCATGGAATAATGAATGGCATACTCTTAGTCATAACTCCCCTTGAACTACTTACTCCTAAGATTGTTAGATACACAGGAATGAATAAACTACCCCTTTAATTACCACATTAAATATACTTTTATATGATTGACAAAGCTAGAAATTAAATTACACCTATTACAGGATGTCCAGCCAAATTGTATTTTTAAATTCCCTGACTATTCCAGGTTTTCCAGAGCAAATTTCCAACTTTCCAGTCACTATATTATAAACATTATTTTATTAAAATTGCAATTTAATGTCATAATATTTAAGACACATATACATTTTGAAGTTGTGACACTATGAATGAGTTAAAGGATGTCAGAGTAGAGCATTGGGTTGTTCAGTAGTACGATCTAAGTTAGATTTCGGTTAGATCATATTGAGACATCAAAAGATCACCTTAGACAGCCTCATGACTCAACTTTGGCTAAAACACGCAGTAAAGGGGTGGAAAAATGAGATGTGAATCCCATGTTGAACTTTAGAATTGAGATTAGTATACGCAAGATGGACAACTGTACTAAACGAGATTCGTGATGAGTACCTGACTTTTAACTGTTTTCCAAGTACCAGGACACACTGCACTAGTTTGGTGACATACAAGTGTCTGACCTATTTAACCATGCGCTCCTTAATATTTTTTCAAAAGTCTAATCAGAACACAACCATTTATAAATAAAATATACACAAAACTAAAATCTTAACAAATGATACTTTACCCTCTGATCATGGCAAAACTCTCATCACTGCCGAAGAAGGAAGCCCCAGGAGTGACCGTGACTGTTTGTTTGCCAGCGTTGATGAGGTCAGCGTCAACCTCGGATTTCTTGGGGAAAGGGCCCAGTCCCAAGATCCCGTTCTCGCTTTGCAGAGTAACATTGATGGAAGGGGGTATGTAGTTGCTAGCCAACACGGGTATACCAATGCCCAGATTTGCTGAGTGCAGCAGTTAAAGAAACAAAAATAATTACATTTTGAATATTACTACAGTAAAATCTGTTATTAAGGGTCGGAAAAAAATGTTCATGTTTTTTTAAAAGTAAAATTTTTATTTATGACGTAGTAGTTTGAACTGTGCAGAAACCTGGTTAAATTGTCTATGGCATGGGTGTCTAGCTCACGACCTAATCCATGATATTGTGCCACCTGTAGACATAATTATGAACTATTGAGTATCATCTTCAACTGTTTCTGGCCTGTGGCCAGGTCTGTTTAGTAAAATGCCTCCATCTTCTTCTATCCTTCTACCATTCTTCCTTCTTTAATTTCTTCCATTCTCCCCTCACTTATATACTTTGTTATCTGCTCCTCCCATCTTTCTCTTGGCCTCCCCTACGGTCTTTTCCCCACATACTTAGGTCCTATATGTCAAAATTTTCTTCAGCATCCTCTCTTTTTGCATCCTCATAACATCTCAGTCTTGCTTCCTCTACTATCTCATGTAATCCCTGAACTCAAACTCTTTCCCAAATACCCGCCTCGGTGACATCGTTAGCTAACGCGCTAGTTTCGTGTCACGCTAGACTGCCAAGGACGGGAAGATCAAGGTTTGAATCTCGCTTGGGTGGACTGGGGATTGTTTTTCCTAATCCACTCTCCCTCTACAAAAATGTGATTTCACTTCCTCTATATTCAGCCTTACCAATTCCTAGCCCATTAGCTTAATTAATACTTAAGCATATAACCCATAAGGGTAGTAAGATGCATTGCTAAGTATTATTATTATTAATTATTTTGTAATTATTCATCAGTATCATTATTTAGCTATAAATTTTTTAATTTCGTTATTGCTATATGTTTTTATGGTATTTGTGTACTTTTCAGTGCTGGCCTGTTATAAGGCTCATGACTGTTGGCTAGCACTATAATAAAGTAAATTGAAATTATTATAATCTTTTCCAGATAACTCCATTCCTAATCTTGTGTCTCCTCTTTACGGCTAACATGCTCCTCACATACTTTATTCCCATGGCCTCACTTCCCTAGGCTCTCTTACATTCCCTGTCCATGTTTCTGCTGCATATGTGACAATGGTACAAAGTACACCCTATACAACACTTCCTCACACTTGAAAGGTAACCCTATTCATCTTTTTATAAATGTCAATTTGGAGAATTTGTCATAATTCAGAGAATTGTGGAATGTGAGGTGGGTGTACCAAAATCTGTACTCTTTCTTCAACAAAGATCAATTCCTAAAAGTTGTTAAATTTGCAATCAGCAATGTGCATTGTTTGACAGCAGATACAAATGTTAACAGTTGTTTTCAAACATGAAATCGAGCTAAACACCAGATATCTCTCAATTTATGGGTATATCTCTATAAGGAAAACCTTTTTCGCTTTATTAGGTGAATGTATTATATTTGGAAGAAGGTACAGGAAAGGTTGATAGAAACAAACACAAGATGGTTTTTAAAAAGAACAACACAATTTACACTTTACACTGGTGTCATTGGAAAAAAAGGTAATGGTTGCCTCTTAAAGAAAATCGATCGTCACCAACCAATCCCCCGACCTATGATTCATTCTATCAAAACTTATCAGGGAGGAGTGGGTAGACATTTGTCAACAATTTATAAAAATAAATTTTGGAAAGAGATTTAAAGCTCGACATTAACATCAATGTGTTTCAAATTTTTTGAAAAACTGATTGGGTTGGTGCTATAGATTTATATAATGAGGCCTACTAAAAAAAATTCTAAGTTGAAATTATTATTATTAGCACCGCGTCTTACTACCCGTTCGGGCTATACGCACTTACGCTAATGTGTAATGGTAGGGTGATTGTGAGATGAAATGGAGGACCTACAGTTTAACGTGGAATCCGAACCACGGTGGAGGCCTGGCATTCCACACATTCACAAGATGTCTTGTCAGAGGTGAAGGAAGGGTTTGGTAATCAGATAAATCTGTGCCGGGACCGAGGATTGAACCCCGGCCGCCAGTACAGAAGTCTGACACCTTACCCCTGGACCGCCAGGTCACCTTATAGGTGTTAACTTTTCATTTATTTGAGGTATTTAACACGAACTCTCTGAACCACCTGATCATTTCAGCACCCAGCACCTGGAGGTTAATTCAGCACTGTGAAAGGGGTAACCTACAGTTCACCAATGATACATTTTTAAACCATACCAGGAAACAAACCTGGAATCCTAAGTTCAGTAGACAGACATGCTACCAATTGAGCTAAGGTGTTGGACTATGGGTGTTAAAAAAACAATCATTATTTATATATGACTGGTGTGGTACTAGAACATCTTCAAACAAACATAGCCGGCTCAGATTAAAGTTTATTTTAACATGCATTATAGTTTAAAGGTTTATTTTAAAGGATACCATACATTCCATCTTTAAATTCAAGTGCTGCTCTTCGAATGATCCGTTCCCTCATTTGAGCTGCAGGGCTAAGGTTCGTCATAGACGCTACTCCCTCCTCTTTTTGAATAGTCACTTTCTAATGGAAAACAGATGTTAACAAACTTAACATGGTTCTGACATCCGTACACACAAATACATATCTTTCGACAAGTTTTAGCCAACACATTTCAATAAATCGTTGTCTAAGTTAAATTAAGGTATTAATAAAATATGAATTTTCAAGTGTTGAATAACCATCTATATATATATTTGAGTGATGTTTTATCCAAAGGTGTATGTGTAGTATCAGCACACAAGGAATGAGATGTTAAAAATATAGTCAATCAGGCTCATATTAAAAAAGTTGTTCAAAGTAGAGAACAATTAAGAAACACTTGATTATTTTTTTACAAAACTAGCATCCCTAATGAATTAATAAATATAGAAATATTTAGGAACATAATATTATTATCAAACAACAATAAAATTTCATTATATAAGTGTAAATGAACATGCATAGCTTCATACGACTTATAATCTAACTTAAGACTAGGACGGGCACAACATCCAGTCCCCGACCGTTAATTTATTAATGTGAAAGGGTAAACCCATATTTCATCAATGATAAATTCTTCGGCCATGTCAGGAATCGAACCCTGGACCCTTAGCTCAGTAGACATACACACTACCAACAACTACAAGGTTTCGAATTAAATGAACATGTGTTGCTCTTATAAATTAAATAATGTATATATGATTATGTGATAAATACAATGGGTTTTAAACAAGAGAATGGCATGCATAATGATTAATCTTTATTGATGAGTTAATGGATGTTTCATGGAATAATATTTGCAGAAGACTTACCTCTATCTTCTTGTCACATTTATCTGATTTAACGATCCGGTCAACGTAAATCCCTGGTACATGTACTTCGTCAGGGCCTATCGTTCCTACAGGGACAATCTCTTCAACTTCTGCTATACAAACCTTGGCAGCTTTACACATGGCCGGATTGAAATTACGTGCAGACTTTCTGGAAACATACAAATATACTTTGATAAGCTATATGTGTGTTCACTAAGATAAACATATACAGTTTAACAAGTTGTATATGTGTTTATCACCTCAGATGTTCTGTCTCGAGGTGTACACTAGGTTTACCCTGAACAAATCATCATAATATAGCTTATAGGAAAGGGTTGCAATGTCACCTGTCAGGGTAAATGGAGTGAACATGCAGAATTACAAAATATGCAATTTTAAAGTAGTTTCACAGCCAATTCATACAAATACACTAGTATTTAACTTTTAATCGGCATCAGGAAAACCTAATTGCCTGATTCCAACTTGCACTTTAGCATGTAATTTCAAATTACAATCCAATTTTCATAGGACTGCTAAAAAAGTTACTAGATCCACTTTCACAAATTTACACAATAAGTTATGTGATCTGAAGCTGTTACTTTTGATAGTTATTATCAATATTTATGGAATTATACCAGTAATTAAAAAAAGGTTAAAAATGTTGTCAAGATAAAATAAAAAATATGTTTGTGATTTCTAAAACCTTTCTATGTAAAGTAAACTGTGATATGAAGATAACATGAATGGTGGCTAAAATATAATTATATTTTAGCATGTCATTATCACCAAGTTGCAGCGTTAGATATATGGTTCCAGCTAAAATTGCAACAATAGCAACATAATTTTAACATAACATGGATGCATATTTTAACAAACACATACACCGCCATTTAATATAGTTTTACATAAAATATTTGTACAATCATGACTGATTTTGAATCAATTTCTAAAACCAATTCAACATAATATATTTATTCAAATACATAGAATTAAATAATAAGACACATGCGTGGTCAACTGATTACAAGTTAAATTTGTGTCATTGCTTTAATATGATGTGGATACCCAATTACAACTATTTACAAATAACAACAACAACAGTGATAACAGTGATAACAGTGATAATGATGATTATGATTTTGATAATAATAGTAATAATAATCTAATTTGTTCCAAGCCAGTGATACCAAGAAAGTAAAACCACAAGCATATATTTGAGATTTGTGTATGGGAATCGACATCGGTAGAGTTATTATTATTAGCACCGCGTCTTACTACCCATTCAGGTTATACAAACTTACGCTAATGTGTAATGGTAGTGGTGATTGTGAGATGAAATGGAGGACCTACAGTTTAACGTGGAATCCGAACCACGGTGGAGGCCTGGCACTCCCCACATTCCTGTAGAGTGAATTCTGATCTAGTAGTAAGGGTGTATTTATCCTTGAGAAATAGGATCCGTGAGGAGAGGTATTGAGGCTGAGACAATATTTTGTGAGGTAATAAGTGTAGCCTCCCCCTTTCAGTTATTCTTAACCAACACAGTTTATTAAGACATTGAAATATGGTCGTCATGCCATTTCAAGTTAAATATAAAGGGTACAGGGGGGAAAAAAACTTAGTCACATTTAGCAAAATTTTCAGAAGATGAATTTTAAAGTTTGAAACTAAACCTCTCCCCTATTTCTAATATTAATATATTAGAGACACCATTTTATATTTTTATTATTCATATGAACCTATGAAATTGGTAGATAAATTAAGGCACCTTTATACTACTATCAGAACTAAGGAAAAACCAGCTCAGTTCTGGATTCAGCATCTTTTTGTCTGAAAATCAGCGTAGTAATAAAAACATGGTATTCTTAAGAATTAAAAAATAATTTATCCAATGCAAAAAACCATTTCAAACATTAACACATAGACATATTATTAAAATGTTAGATCATTCACTTTATTTCGGTATTAAGTTAAAAGTCCAGGATTTTATAGAGTGTGAGGAATCTGAGAGTAACTTTGGGCCTCTGTATTACAGAACTTCTTTAGCTCTTGCAAATCCTTGTATTTAGCTACTTTTATGGGTAAAGAACCTAATTTTTTTTATATATATCTGTTGTAGATTAAATATTTTTTATGACTTTGTAACTTCAACAATTTATTAGCAGTACTCATTCTACCATAATGTTTTAGGATTTTTTTAAAATTCCTTATGAATACATTGTTCAGTATCACCAATACTACTAATATTCGCTCCTTATCTATTTTTAATTATGCAACCCAAAATAAACCTTAAAATAATTAACTACAAGAGTGAGGCTAAGTAAGCCTATATTATTCTAATTTCCAAACAACAAAAAACTACTTCACCAACCCTAATATATTATAACACTAATATTGGTCCAAGTAAGATTAAAAATTATATTTACAGTTGAAACTACAGTATTCTGTAAATTTAATTAAACTCACCATTAATATATACAAAGGGCCAGTTTCATAGTCAAATTTAGTACGCCTCAAGTGCGGCGCTGCACTAAGTACATGACGACACCTACCTAAACTCGAATGGAATGGGCCAGTTTCCTATGCGAGAACGGCCCATTCATTCTGGTTCAGGTAGGTGTCGTCATGTACTTAGTGTAGCGCCGCACTTGAGGCGTACTAAATTTGACTATGAAACTGGCTCAAAGAAGCAATCACATTAAAGAGTGCAGTTATTATTCGCCCAATAAGCTGTAAACAAACTAGTTATCTGTGGATTGAGCGTGTTCGTTCCCACTATAGATGGAGTGAGCTTGTTTTCCCTTGTGGCTGGATTTTTAAATCTATTATTACACTGGACTGAGGTTGTTTTTCAGCAAACCAACAATGTGGATACATAGTTCATGATATTCTACAACATATAGCAGCAAAACATACTTTAAAAAAAAATATATGCCCCTTTCCCCCCTGTACTCTTCACATGTATTGAACACATGTGTTTTGTAGTTGTTCTGCAAGATTATATTTTACATCATTGTATACTATGACACAATAGTAAAAGTGTGGCAATATTAAACTCTGGACAAGAATAATTAACAGAGTTATTCAACCTTCTCAGCGAATGTAGGCAGACATACACTTTCTTGCAAATCGTAGTTACTTGAACTGTCCGGTTACGATAACACCTAGGTTTTAAGTCATCAATGTCCGTTGCACTGTGGTTACTCCTAATTGTATGTCAGTTACCAAGGGAATGGTCCACATTCAGGAGTAGTCTGCATGTTCCTTTAAAAATAGCTTGAATTTCATCAGGGTCCAATTTAAGGCCATTTATTTAGTACCATGCATTTATTTCAGCTTGGCTGGTTGAAGGTTGTCAGCATATATAACATTTACACTAGGATATTAAGAAGGTGTTATAGTTCTAAGATAAAGAAAAAAGCAATGAGCCTAAAGACTGAGCCCTGTGGAAAAGCCTCAACCAGGTGCCTTATTGAGATGTTACCTACCATCTGGGCACCATGCAAATACGTACACTGCCTGGTAAGATATTAAAAAATACGTACAATTTTGCTAATAGAATCTAATAGTATAAGAAATGCTAACTCAATTATCCATGTCTAGTCTAATTTCATCTGTGACATTTATCAAAGTGGTACATGTATTATGATTGATTTGAAATCTGATTGATAAGTGGTTAACAAGTTGTGTTTGTTAAATGCGTCGGTAAATTTGTTGATCCACTAGCAATTATAGTGCCTTAGAAAGGGACGAAAGTATACTTATAGGTTTAAAGTCATTTAAATCTTTTGGAAGTCCTTTTTGTTTGTATTAACAATATTGAAATTTTGTCTATAACCTATGCTTTTGATTTTATTCTCATTATTGATTTGTTTACCTCATGATGAGTCAGGTGAGCAGAGTAAAAAGTAGTCATTATTATAATTATCTACATTGGAGGATGTGACCCGCTCCCATCCTGCATAGTCTCCTCCATAGTTTTTTTAGGCGCTGAGCTACTGAGCTAGTATTTGAAACTGCAAGGGAAAAGTTCATTTTATCTTTACTAACAGTTTGGATACATTTATTACGTAAACGTTTTTACTCCTCAAAATGTGTGTTGTCTGTAAGTGGATTTATTTTCACGTCTCCTCATCAATAACCTAATGTCTTTAGTCATACAAGTTACAGGTGGTCTACTAACATGTCGAGTTTTTACTGGTGCATATTTATTGTACAAGTCAAGAATCATATTGACAAGAAGTAGTCTGCCATCAATATTTAATTTAGTGCCAACCAGATCGCAGGGTATGGATTGAGAATAAGTGTTCAGATTTTCTGTATCAATAAATTTAATGTCATGATATGTGATGACAATAACAATCAAGCGTAGTCCGTTAAGGTAAGACTGCAACCTTTGAGAGTAAGTAAATGGAGTGTAATCAACTTTACAAACCTAAATATGAGATTCCCCTTTTCATCAGCCTTGTAAGCCTTCACCAGGGCAAAGTCCCCTTTGATGGCATATTCTAGCACATATCGTTTGCCGTCAAATTCCTCGGTGTCCTTCTTTTTACTGGCTATCTGCACTTTGCCGTCAGTGGAATATTTGATAGGGACTCCACCCTCCTGTACTATTGTTCCATAAGCCGTTGGCGTGTAGAAGGCAGGGATACCAGCTCCCCCGGCTCGTATTCGCTCTGCCAGGGTTCCCTGGAGGACACAAAATATATGTATTTATTTTGGAGGAATTTATAACATTAATTGCTCTCACAATGGACAATGGAATAGACTGATGCAAGGAAAATAGAGGTGATGATTAGGAAATGTATGAGGAGCATGCTGGGTGCCACCCGGAGATAATATGTAAAGAACCGAGAGTATGCGAGCGGGAGTACAAGGACTAAATGAGATGATAAGAGGAAACAAGAATGAGGGGGTGTTATGAGTAAGAATAGGAAAAAATTAATAAAAATAATGTCGGAGAGGAACAAATTTATAAGGGAGTGCAAGCAATGAGAGAAGAGTGAGCTCCAGGGAGGAAGAATAGTGGAGAGATCAAGGAAGATGGAAGCAGTTGATCAGGCTGACCCGCTGGAGGCTGAAAAAGTGTTAGTTGATGAGTTATTCTCAGCTTTAGTTTAAACTGCCTCTGAGTAACCATTATAAGTTAAGAGAACATTTTATTATTAATTTTATTATTAATTATAGTTATTATTATTGTTGTTATTGTTATTATTATTATTATTATTATTTCTTACTACCTGTTCGAGTTGTAAGCACTTACGCTAATGTGTAATGGTAGGGTAAATGTGAGATGAAATGGAGGACCTATAGTTTAACGTGGAATCCGAACCACGGTGGAGGCCTGGCATTCCCCACATTCACAAGATGTGATTAATATACATCTTGTCAGAGGTAGATATTTTTATTTTTGTTCCCTTCTTATTATTTTATAGTAGTTTAGTCTTTTTGATGACATGTTTCAGTGCTATTATTGATGTTATACCATCTTCAGCTCTTATTTATGATTATAATAAATATGATATTCTGTTAAATACATATTATAAACCAGTTTGTGAAAGTTTTGAGGTCTTATATGTAAAAACCTTTTTGAAGAAGATATGCCTGGTGCATATACTTTTACATTCCAAATATATGAATACTAATGATGACACAGATGGTAATGATTTTTGTAACTTTACATTCTGTTGGAGTTCAATTATTATAACCAAAACATTTCTGTTTGTTTTCATTGGTAGTTTCCTGCACTGACAGATGTTGCCTGACCTCGCTTAAAACCTATTCCAACTAATCAACAGTTAGTTATGTTCTGTCTGAACAGTGTACTGATCACACAATCAATTGTATCAAGAATAGTTATTGCATGGTGTGTCTTTAGATAATTAATCTGCCTAACAGGTTACGTGATTGAAAACAAAACAAATAATTTTGATTAAACAAACATTCGTAGATCAAAAGATGTTTAAGTCCAACACTTTATTAGCCTAACAAAATGGTGCATGCAAACATGATGCATTCAACACGATTTGAGGCGGTGTCACGCAACACCTCCAATTTGCAGAAAATACAAGCCCAAGCTGAAGACTTGCTCATAAAAATAATGTCCCAGGAGAAATACCACAACCTGAAGTGGCTGGCAAAAACGCGCCGTTCGTTGCCGCACCCAAAGCTTGGCTAGCGGCCATTCAGAAGGCAAAAACGGATTTGATTCTGTACATCAACCTGTCTGAATTAAAAAATATACGGCGATGTATGGGTGAAGCTAGAATAAATATACGCATAAAAGGGGCCCGCTCATAAGGCAACGTGGCTCAAATGTATCATGCAACACAAGATTCAAGATCGCAATGACGTGATGGAACATCTCGATGGATTTTCTGATGCTGTAGATAAGCTGCAAGAGGACATAAACAGCGACCTAATGACGATCATGCTGTTATATAGTCTCCCCAGCTGTTACAACTTTCGATGCGCAATAGAATTTTGCGATGATTAATGGGCGCTGAGACATTGAAAGTGAAAAAAGTCTTAGAACATAAGGCACGAAGTCAGAAAAACGGTGATAATGGAAGTGCTGTTATGTTTGTAAAGCAAGGAAAACGACAGTTTTTAAATATATTGAAAGGTGGCATGAGCAGTAGTGCTGAACTCAGAAACATAAGCAGAAGACACAACTAAACTAAAAATGTGGCTTTTGCAAAATGAAAGGACACAGGAAGGCCGATTATTTCTTTAAAATAAGTTGAATGAACATAGAATGCAAGGGAATCTAAAACTTGGGGATGACAACACCATGCAGGCAAAAGCGAAAGGTGATGTGCCAATCATTATTGCTAACAGCATGACTAACTCGATCACAGTGAAAGGCAGTTTATATGACCTGATCTCTGAACAATCCAAACCTCAGCAGCAAAAATTATTGTTAACAACAAGGTGACATTCGAGAAAGATCACGCAACTATAAAAGATTTGACATTAAAGTTGTCGCGAATATAATTGGTGATTTATTCTACTTATGTGAAAGTGAGCATATGCTTGACTTGATCATTTGAATTCGATGGACATGGTCAATAAGCTTAAGAACCAATGCACAAATGGTTTGAAATTCAACAAATCAACTGACTTAAAAAAAACTGTCACACTTGTCTGAAGGAAAGATAACATCAACTCCCTTCACCAAACAAGAGGTAACCTCGAAAGAACTTATTGAGTTAATCCATTCTGACGTCTGCGGGCTGATGAGAGAAACATCTCAAGGCCGAAAATCAGACAAGGTATAAGATCAAAGCTCTTCAAGCTGATAACAGCAAAGAATATTGAAATGAGAAAATGGATTTCATACTCAAAAGTGCAGACATCCAATTTGTCTAACAACTCCACACACCTCTCAGCAAAATGGTCTTGCAGAAAGGAAAAATCGCACTCTGTTTGATGCTGCCAAGTGCATGCTACTTTAGTCTGGAATGCTGCCATAATTTTGGGCTAGAGCCATAGTGACAGCCAATCACATCCAAAATCGATGTAGAGCATAAGGATTATCTAAAGGAATGCCATACAAGAAGCGTATGAAAAAACCAACAAACATCTCACATCTTCATATATTTGAGGAGAAAGCCATCATTCTCGATAAGTTTCCCAACAAAATAAAGTTAAAAACCCAAAGGAAACCAATGGATTTTCGTTGGTTACTTTGATTGTTCCAAAGCCTACAGGGTATGGATACCAAGAAAACGAAAAATCTGCGTTTACAAGGACATAAGATTCTAGCAAAGCCTGGGCCTGCACAAACATCTGCAGACTTACTTTGAGAAGAAGAAACATCCGGTCAACATAAAAAAGTGGGGCTTGATGAAGAAGCAACCTCTCACAAAGATGTTGAAATCAGTCTCAATGCTAACCCAGGATCACTTGAAGACGATTAACCATTTATTGGAGTTGAGGTAAATGTTGATACACATTGGAGATTGACAAGCTAATCAAGGTGCTGCAAACAATGAATTTGACATGCTGATGGAGCGATGACCTGGCAGACCAAAGTTATTGCCTACCTGAAGAAGGGATTGCCCCACCAAAATATACAAGTCTGCAGCCAACCAGGTCAATCAGGACATTGCTCTCAATGATAATCAGTCAGAAGGTGAAGATACTGGGTATTCAAACGTCAAATAATCTCAAGAAACCATGGAACACATCAATGTTCAAAATAAAGGAGAAGGTGGATCGATTAACAACAGTCAACCCCACTATCACAATAAATACCTCAGAGATCCTCTTTGTCAATACCATGAATGGGCCAAATCCAGATCACGACGAATGGTTCAATGCTATATATTCAGAAATCAGATGCTTGATCGCCAACGACACTTGGAAAATTGTTGATAGACTAACCAACAATAAGGTGATCAATTTTAGGGTGGTTTTACACAACAAGTACAATCCTAATGGAATGTTACTTTGTAGGAAGGCTGGAGTGGTTGCACAAGGTTTCGGCCAATGAATGGGAATCAACTTTGTGGACCCTTTTGCTCCGGCTGCTACGATCAAATCATTTTGATTACTCATGGCATTTTCAGCTAGACTCGGGAACTTACAGGTCTCACAGCTCGACATTACAACAGCCTACATGAATGGTGATATCAACACACTAACATTAATGGAAAAGCTGAACTTGCTTGTTGAGGCACTTCAAAAGATGGTTAAAACTGAAAAGGAGGACAGCATTGTTGGGACTCCACCAAGATGATCAACAATGGCGTGCTAAATTAAGTGCAATCTTAGAATCAAATGGGTTGCAACCTACAAAATCTGACCCGTGTGTGTATGTCAATAGTCAAAGTAAACAGCCAGTCTACATGCTCTTTCACAGCAGGGATATGGTATCGAAAGAAAAGTATCGATTACATTAAGTATCGGTATCGAAACGCTTGAGGCACCCTTGAGTTAACTGAGTTCATTTAACTCTACAACAGCAATGAATTATGATAAGCTAAAAGAAATTGAATGTAAGAGTTTCTTCTTGCTTTTCTTGCAGAAAATGATTAAGGATTGAGAAATAGTGTCATTTGTAATTCCTCTACACTCCACCCTAGTAAACTTTTATTCTCAGCATGAGTGAATGATAGCAAAAAGGTTTCTTGCGAGACCGTAGTGAAAGTACTAATATCAGTAAAAGCACAAAGTAAAAAAAAAACTGCTATCAAAAGGAAAATATTGATATTAGTAAAGTATGGATACTTTTTTTCACATCCCTATTTTACAGACGCCGACTGGGGAAATTGTGACGCTGGAAGAAAGTCCTATGCAGGTTATACTTTCACCTTGTCTGGAGCAGTGGTCTCACAGTGCTAATGAATGTAGAGAGCTGTTGCTTTATCTTCAACCAAGGCAGAGTCCATGAGTCTCATCGAAGCGGCGAAGGAAGCAATATTTCTGACAACTTTTGTGTGAGAACTTAGTTTAAAGGAGATGTGGAACACCATTATTTTATACAACAATCAATCAGCTGGAAAAGTGGCAATAATCCCACCTTCCATTCAAGATCTATATCCAAGATCAACCACTAAGTCTCAAATATCTATCCAATGAGGATATGGTAGCAAACATCCTGACAAAGCCTCTTCCCAGAGCGATACACGAGACATGTGTCAAGGAATTGGGTTTACCTGCTTGAGTGTTACCTATTGTCCTTTTCGACTCAAAATTGAGAGGTAGGGCGAGTGGGTGTTGGAGTCAAATTATTACAACCAAAACATTTGTTTGTTTTCATTTGTGGTTTCCTATAGTACCAAAAGAGGTCACCTGACAGTGTGCCCACACAACTCGTGGAGATGGCCCGTGTCTGCACCCTCTGACACTGGCGGTGCTAAGTAGAGGACCGTGACCCAAACTCTGGGTGTGGTATGTGAGGGTTAGGGCGGAGAAAGCACTCAAGAGATTGTGGTTTACACATTTATACAGAACTTAACATGAACTCACAATTGGTCCGAGTATAGAATCAATGTCAAACTAAGACCTCTTCTTTGCGCCTGCACGAGTCTACATTTAAATTTGTCAAACAATAAATGCCCCACATATACACAGTAATTCTCAGGGTCAAGAAAACTCCCCCCATACAATAGGAATTGTGTGCACCCGAGAGCTAACGACTCGTGAACAGACTATGTGCACATTCATGCTTGTGTGCTACCACCGACAAGGGACAACCTGACGTGCACTAAAATTAGTTAAAACCAGAATGTCTCGACAAGGTCAAATCCCAAGCCTCTGAGCTCGTCGAGACTGTGCGCAGCTGACCATGCAGGAGGAACAAAAGAGCAGCGGTGTGCATGCACACTAACAAAAAATGAGATGAGGAAACTCGGCTCAACAGTCTTAAAAAACATTTTCAACCAATGAACAGTTAGCTATGTTCGGGCTGAAAACTGTATCGATCACACAATAAATTGTGTCAAGAGTAGTTATTACATATTATGTCTTTCGATCATTATTCTGCCCAACACATTCTTTGTAAGATAACTTTCTGGATGTGAAGAGTCAGTTGAAATGGAAATTAAAAAAAATATAAAATGTGTCAAGGACAGGAAGACAAAGACCTTGTGAGCAGTCAGTAATATGGAATCCAGTGATGTTCCCTACTTTTAATCTAGAGATTTAGCACAAATGTTATTAGTGACAATCTAAGGAGTAAAGATAAGAAAAATATAGTTGTAGGAAAAACATCTTTAATAGCTTGGAAAGAGGATAGAAAAACTACAGTGAGACTCATATAGCGAGCCCACAAGCAGTGCACCATTATCAGATTAAAGCTCCAGCCTCTACATCAATGGCAGGCTGGAGAAATGAAACCATTTTCAATGAATAGCTATGAAATGTACTCTAAATGTTATTCTTGTTCAAATGAGTGCATTCTTTCCAAGCACTGGGTGCAAGTGCTACACACACTGAGAGTGATGTGAGCTGATAAGAATATATTATGTTTTATGCTACACTCACAAACACAATATAATACTGTTTCTAGACAAATAAGAAGGGGAGAGAGGTTTAGACAATAAGTGAGATAAGAATGGCCATGAACCCTGCTATTGAGATAAATCAAGTGCTGTACTGAAATAGTTTTGATGTAGAGAACAAGGCAAACTGTTTAGCCAATCTTCAATGGATGTTTACAAAGAAGTGTGTGAAAGATCTAAATGTGTCACTCTCAAAAGACTGGACTGTCATTGATGGGTTCAAATCCTGGTCGGGTGTATTTAGTGTGTTTGTCCCTAAATCGGTTTCCCCTCCCACATCATTCAAATGCATGTATATTTTTTCCAAATGCAACCTTCTCCCTCCCCTACACATTAGCATAATTAGTATATATGCAGCGTATAACCTGAAATGATAGCAAGACGCGGTGCTAAAAAAAGGTGCATAGCTTGAATAAGGGTCTTTACACAAGGCCATCACATTATCAGGTTTGTCCGAAATGGTTTTCCACCATCCCTACATGCAAATACGTAGAGTAAATATAACTTTCGGTACATAAGCATATAGCCCGGATGGGTAGTCAGACACAATGCTAAATAAATAAATAATAATAAAATCTTTATAAAATGTTCCATCCAATGGCTAGTCAGATTGTGTGTATGTGTGAGACTTTTCTCTGTCGTTTTTCCCCTCCACGGAGCTTGGATCTGTTTCAAAGTAACGTATGGGGAAGACAATCCTATCCGTGTTCTCTATTGATAATGTGTAAAAGGGCAAGCGATCAAGGTTTTTGTCTTAGCTAAATACCACACATCCCCATGCTAATTGGTGAAGAGTAATGTTGAAATTTTACTCATTGCTGGTTATAGGGCATGTTTATTAACACAAAGTAAACTTGAACACAAAATTTTGTAAACTAGGGTAAGAAATAATAAGAGAAAAAAGGCCCACATAATTTTTTATTCAATAGTAAGATCTTATGGGTCAAGCTAATAAACTTGTGGATATCTTAATTTTTGGTAAATAGTCATATTTTATTGTTACCTGTATTAAACAATTGATGGTCAACACTCGGGGCCACTTTAAGTGTGATTAACTAGGGTCACTTGCATTTTGTCTTGAATTAGGTCCACATCTGTATCTAGTTATACATTTTATTTTCATATTATTATTTTTTGCTTTTCTAAGGATATTTTTTAATACATATACAGCAAAACCTGCCCAAAATAGACCCTGTATATAATGGAAACCTGTGAAAATGGACAAAATATTTCGGTCCTTTTACATTTACTATGTAAAACACTCTGTTTAAAACGGAAACCTCCCTAATGCAGAAAAGGAGGGTTTATAGACAAAACTTTAAAACGAGGGAAATGTCTAAGCCTGGTGAAGGGAGACAGTGATACAGTACATATTAGATTTGCAACAGCCAGACAAAGCCTTGTTTCTAGAGCGATAAACAAGACTTGAGATTATGTAATAACCAAGCTCACTAAGAAAAAAACTGTTAGAAATGCTCTTTATTGGGTTTCTCGTGCCGCAAGACAGATTCATCCCAACATTGTTCAGAAGTGCTTTGCAAAAGCAGGCTTTTGAGATATAGAGGAGGCTGACACTGATAAAGACAACCAACCCCTACAAGAGCTTGCTGCCCTGTTGAGAAGAGGACACCTGGACATCGATTCTGAGGCTGATGTATTTCAACAAGCACCCACGCACCAAAGGTGTTGAAAAAGCAGCGGATCTGGTAAAGAGTGACCCAGACGACCATGAAGATGATGGCGTAGACATATATGAAGAGAGTAGATGTGAAAAAAGTGTGGAGGACTTGAAGCTCAAGACCTATCCTGAGGCTGTGTGTGCAGTGAGTGACCTTGAGGAATTTGCTGCATTCAAAAAGTGTCCGAAGCTGATGGAGTTGATGCAGGAACATACAAAGGAGAATCAGAAGGCTGCTATGCAGAAAACAACAAAACAGCCTACTTTGACGGACATGTGGCAGAAATAGGCCAGAACAAACAGTTTTGTAAATGGTAATGTAGAAATGTACTAGTGAATATTGTTTATAATTCATACTGTATTTTTACGGTACATAAGAATGTCTATCTTAGTCAATTCTAATTCTATACTTCTGCATGTTTTTTTAATATTTCACTTTTAGTACACCTGTATAAGACAGAAACCTGTCAAAACAATTTTTTTTTCTGGGTCTCATCAAGTTTCGTTTTAGACGGTTTTAATGTATTTATTTAGTGTTTTTAAAATTGAAATATTAAATTTTATAATTAGTTTTTTTTATAATAGTGAAAAATGTTTTTTAAGTAACTAAATGGAAAAAAATAAAATTGAATTAAAATTTAAAAAGACTTTAAAAAATTCACCTATTCAAATTTGCAATTGAATTATTGATGTCACAAGCTATTTTAGTCATTCACGCCTCTTCAACATCTCTCTTTCTGCAAGTTTTTCAGCCTCAACTCGCTGACACACTCTGTCCTCTTTATATAAAGAATATGCTACCACAGATAAAAGAAATCTAAGAAGTACTGTAGTGATATTTTAGGATTGGAACAGCGCTTTTGGTGTGAGGTTTAGCTAACTATAAAGTAAAGGTATCCAGGCCTCTTTGGCTCAATTGTGAAATACATTCTGCCATAACATAAAATATTAATGAGAATAAATAATTATTAAATTAATATTATAAGAATTTCTTTTTATTGGCGCTAATTCAAGGTTTTTCCCTGGTTTCTCCAGGGTCTTTCAAATTCCCGTTTTTCCCCCAAGTTTTCAGGTTCACTGGCCACCCTTTAGAAGAATGAACAAATATAATTTTTTGTATATGTTATTAATTAATATAAATGAGAAATAGTTTTGGGAATAAATAAATTCATCCAAATATATTTTGGCAGTAGTCTTTTTAATACTTTTAGTTTTATTGAGTTGATAAATATTACCAAAATAATAAACCTATCTTTTTGTTATGTTACATTATTAATCTTAGCTAACTTAGTTTAGCTCATGTGTCAAGACTGATTTTAAGCTCTTTATTATAAATATTCCCTTCCCTAATTTGTTTATGGTTGCAAAGAAGGAAAGTAAAGCTCACGTTTTGTGTACCACCTAATAAAATCTCAAGAAACATTATTTACATTCATTCTTGTTGTCAAGTTTTTCAAGGGATCCAGTGAGAGACTGAACCAATTTTAAAACTTTTGGATTGGTCTCCTCGTGTCCTCAACTTCCAACCTTCCAACCATGGAACTTCAATCTAATCAGCTGTGTTCCTCTAATATAGCCTCTCTTGATTCCAGCACCCACACTCAATTTTTTTTAGCACCGCGTCTTACTACTCGTTTGGGCTATACGCCTATGTATTACTTACATTAACGTGTTAGGGATTAGGAAGGTGTTAGTTTATAGGAAGTGGACCCATATTTACATGGAGGTAGAGTGGAAAACCACTCTCGGTGCGCCCAACCGGGATCGAACCCCGTTCTCCCATTCTTCGGTTTTCTAGTCCAACACGAGAGTAGTGTGTTAGACCATGTGGCCACTGAAAGGGTGTTTCCATTATTAAATGAATATTATGTTTCGTTTGGTAAAATGTCAAAAACCCACATCGGTGGTTGCGAGACCTAATGTGTCCCTCTTGTGTTAGACTGTATTGATGGTGACTGGTAGATCAGGGTTTAACTTCTGTTTGGATGTAATGAGTGTTTTTCTCTCTCTTATAAATGGTCCCCTCTTTCCCCACCAATTCAGGTACATTTTCTCTTAAATTCTATTTCTACCCTCTATTGTTTGCATATCTTTTGTTTGTTTGTATGAATAATAGTCCTTTACCGATTTCATTTATCATTTAAAAACAGTATAATAATTTCAAAAATCTATCTATTAGACATCTGCGAAGTGGGTTTTGTGAGTTCAAATACTATTCACAAATTTCAAAAAAATTATCAAATCACATCCTAGACTGTGATAAACTTATTATGGTTAGTAAAAAGAGTTATACTATATTCAAAGAAATACCATTTGATTAGTTTCGGACCCCAATCCTATAACTTAGGTATGAATGCAAGTCCTTCAACAGTTCATGCAACAATAGTTCACTTTATCAAGGTTAAGAGGTAAAATGCACCACCATATGTTGTGGTGCTTATACCCTATTTCAATATATATCTTTAGTGCTCAAAGATAACACATTTGTTATGTCTTATTTAAGAGTGCAACTATAGGCCTATACGAAGGTTTTATAAATGCTGTTTGTGGGGAAAAGTGGGGCTTATTTTCTGATAAATATGGTGATAATTAATAACCATTTACTTTAAGTACCTCACAATTAATTGTTATTAAAAATATATTAACAGATTTTAAACACATTGTGGAATTTGTAACAGCCTAAAACCCTATCAATTTTTTCTAGTTTGTTACGTTTTGAGTTATTATATCAAATAATATAAAATTCTAGTCAATAATCAGACTATTGAAGCTTTGCAGACCCCTGTAATCTATTAAATATGATATGAACAATATATACTACTTTTAAATAATTTTAGAAATCACTTCAAACAGCTGATGAAAGCAAGTCTAGTCTGGCAAACCCATTCCAACATTATGACAAACTAAGTGAAATTAGTTTTTGAACACTACTAAGCCCCCCACCACTCCTTGACTTGTAATTAAATATGTTTCCATGGCTTAGAACATCCCATTTTTGCATTTTATTATGGGTTCTTTTCTTTAATTATTATAATATTAATAGGCCTATGTTTTGAAATAGTTTTATACAAGAATACATTATGTGATATTTACTTTTGGCTAATGATTAATAATAACCCAAATAAAATATTGTTTGTGGATATAATCTTGATTAGAAGTGCTTCCCCCTCTCATGCCAACAGATGGTCTGCCTATTCACATATTTGTGCGCATCAATAGGCCTCCAAACGGAATATTAAGTAGGTTGTAAAACCGGAAAGATTACATCAACACTGGGAATAGCCAACAATGCAGACAGACTGTGACAAACTCAACTTGTCCTTGGCCGAGTTCAACTTAAATTACATTCTATAGCACAGGTATTCAAAGCTACATCCCTACCAGGTGGAGAGAATTAAACAAGAGCCGTCATTAACAATTACTCCTTTACTTATAACCAATTATAATTTTATATTATATTGCAATGGATCTTCAAACACTTTGAATTGATTTACATTCTTAGAATAGACTCAAAATAAACAGTACAATGCACCGAGCAGATTTTATCCCTCTTTTTGCTTAACATAAGACATTCACTAAAAACTCATAATATTTGTGAAACTAAATGTAAATAGGTTTATACATTGTTGTATAAATCCTACACCAAAAACCATATATGAAATAATATACACTGTTACTTACTCTATGACATTTGGATCTAGGAACACTGTTACAGAAAAATTGAGAAAAGAGAAACATCTTTGTCCTCCAAAAAGAATAAGAATCAAATTAATTTTCGAATACCTGAATTTTAAAGTGTGTGTGTGTATATATATATATATTTATATATATATATACATA
>CABFOW010002882.1:0-25402 GCA_902141385.1 Timema californicum | reverse complement strand
CCCCCCCCCCCCTTGATCGACGTCACATGGTATGAGAAGAAGAACAGGGCCACGATCTATTCTTGTCTCGACTTGTCTTGTCTGACCGCCAACCTGGTGCCAGGGAAAACCCATTGCCTGGGTCAATGACCTCAATATCTATTCTTGTCTCAACTCGCCTTGTTGGGCCGCCAAACTGTCGTCAGGGAAAACCCAAAGGGTTGCGACACACTGACCTAGTTGGCGCTCTATTCTTGTCTCGACTCGTCTTGTTGAGCCGCCTAGTTGACTCCAGGGAAAACCTGTTGCCTTGATCAATGACATCAATATCTATTCTTGTCTCAACTCGCCATGTTGGGCCCGTCAAACTGACGCCAGCGAAAACCCAAAGGGTCGCGACACATACCTCTAAGGAGGGGGGGGGGGAGTGAAAGAGGGTCTCAAGGCANGGGGGGGGGGAGTGAAAGAGGGTCTCAAGGCAGGGGAACCATTTATCACACTCTACCCCCAACAGCCATAGCGTGAGGTTCGTGCTGGGTAGTCCAGTAGTGTCTTGTGATGGAGGAGCCAATGTTCATTAAACATAAGACAGCCATAGCGCGAGGTTCGTGCTGCGGACTCATACCGAAATGTCACGGACCGTTTGCTCACCCCAATCAATGAATAAAAACTACAATACCTCAATCATAGCCAATAATTAATTAGCAATAATTAATTAACAATCATTAATAATTAATCATCAAAAACCAACATGCCCGGTGTGGTAGGCGACGGGGTTATAGGGGGCGGGGGGGCTGTAGGGGAGGGGGTTGTCGGGAAGGGTCTGTATGGAGGACGTAATCAGCACTTGGGAAAAGAGGGCAGGAAGATGGAGAGGAGGGGAAGGGGAATAATGGTAAATCAAATGGATGTGGAAAGTATGTTAATGAGCATCACAATACTATCTCACAGTGTGACGTGGTGTGATGAGGGGTCCACTGGTCTATTAAATTGATGATGATAGGAAAGCTTAATTCAAGTTGTCATAATAATTAAAGGTCAAGTTCAAGTGGTTTGAGAAAGTACCATGTAGATAAGCGGAACTTTTATCTATATAATTAAAAATACTTTAAATTGACTCTACATGTGTTTATGTTTGGAAAAACGTAGAATATGATTATTTTCGTTATTTTAAGAAATAAATAGTCGAGAGTGAGACGGATATTGTTAATTAAATGTATCTACCCAACAACAATATTTATCTCACATTTATTCTTCATGTACCATCGTTCCGTGGTCCAAAGGAATAAAATACATAGCAAAGTTGTTTAGTCACCACGGTCGCTCTATTTGACCAGCTACACAACACACCCAACACCACCGGTCCCACACATCCAAACATCAACAATCTGCGTGACTGCGTTCCCAAGGCTCCCCAGCAGGAAACACTAGCATCGAAAATTCAGGAGAAAGTGATCCTCCTTACACGGGGTGGGGTGAGGATCATCAGGAGAAAGTGATCCTCCTTACACGGAGTGCGGTGAGGATCAATGTTAAACCTTATGGGAGAAAGTGAGCCAGAACTCTTAATTCAACCATCACTTATGAATGCATTTTAATCACACATTGATTATCACGATTCAGGAAGAAATTATTATAACTTGGTGCCTAAAGATATACAGCTGCCAAGAAAATTTACAACGTGCTTCCTTATTCGTTTAGTATCCTTGGAATTTTGTTCCTTTTAAAATATATTTACCCATTTTTTGCCCATAGAGTGCTAAAAAATGTTTGATTATTCAAAACCACAGTGCCCTTCATTTTGATACCTCACAATCCACATCGCACATTACGATTTAACCGGGATCTTACTGTACTGATTAACTTACCTAAATGTGACTGTTTACATTGTGTGGTAACTTCAAAATCAGGCACATCTCACAGTAGGACGCTGACGATAACACGATGCCAAGGACGTGTCACAACACTTCACTAGCCAGTCAGCCAGGCCGCAACTGACAAGAGGGTTGTCCGTATGGGGTGAACTAGTGAGCTACGCAAGTGCAAGAAAGCACGAACATAAAGTCAACTGTCTGACTTTATTCTTTCTGCAGGGCGCGGGCGTTCAACTGAAATCAAAACAAACAGTTTAAGGAGAAATGCCCCAAACAATTATCTGATATGCCTTTTTTTTATGGTTTCATACTTTTAACAGGTTTTAGAACATACAAAAATATATGAATAAACCTATGCTGTATTGTATTTGTTATATCACTCGATGTATAGATCAAAACACAAGGGCCAATTTCGAACTGTACATCCATGCTCTTTTCCCCTTCTTTATCTCTCTCTCTCTCTCTCTCTCTCTCCATTTTCCCAACTACTCGATCTGCACCCCCCTATGCGCCTACGCCCTAGGCCATGGCCTAGTTTGGCCTTACGGGAAATTCGTGAGCTCGGACAGTTTTGGCTTCAGGCTGAAAGTGAGTATCCAACAATGAGTATAAAGGCTGTAGCAGTTCTCTTTCCGTTTTTCACGTCCCATCTATGCGAAATCAGATTTTCCACTGTGGCTGCCATTAAAACTAAATATAAGAATAGGCTTAACGTAGAGCCGGATCTTAGATTGGCTATTTCTCAACTAGTGCCAAAGTTTAACAAACTATGTGCATCAATGCAGGCTAAGATATCCCACTAACTGTGCAGCTGGTGTTAAATTTCTTTTGATACAATTTATGCTATCTATACACTTTGTTTTAAATTGTTTATTAAAAGTGAGTGATACATTTGATAATAGTTAATTAATAATTTCATATCAATTAAAAATCTATTATATAAATGCAAGAGGTCATGGTGATTTCAGAGGCAAAAAAAATGGGGTTTCACTACAGAATAATTATGTTGGAAGCCACTGTATTAGTGCTATAGAACCCAAAGTCTTCCCACCCCGTTATAAGGCAAGCTACTGGCTTACTGGAAAGTTAGTCTTTCGCACCTTGTAAGCTAGACTTTAGTTGTAATATAATCAGATGTCTTGAAATCGATGAAATAGTGTATTTTGATTAATTCTGGTATTAATCCTGGAATCTTCAATTTTGTTATGTTTAGTTTTTTTAAATATCAACATAAATTTAGTTTTAATTTTATAAAATCTAATTGTTCTATTTGTATTGTTTTCTCAATATTCTACCTCACTAAAATTATTAGATTGTTTTGCGGTAATTTAAAACCCTTGAATATAATATAATGTAAACTATTTTAATGTATATTTGTTGTTAACACAAAAGAGTATTGCCACATTATAAATTACAACAATTGAATTTTATTGTTTTTGTAAAACTAATGTTTCTATGGTATTTGATTTTTGCAAGATTTTATAATTTTTAATTTTAGCATAACATATGTATTTCATGTCATAATATGAATGCCAGCAAAAATATAAATAATCATGCTAACAATTTACGATGGAGTGAACCAATCCTCAGAAGACGAGCCGCGGTCATGGGTGATTCTGATTCGAGCTCTCCACAACGCCACTGTAAGATATTTAATAACAGTATTTAAAAGAGTAGATATTAGGCCTTCTTGAATAACTTTACCTTACATTAAAAGGTCTCTGATAGAAATGTTGGTACACACAACACTATTTCAATGACATTATTATTTATGTAAAAAAGTGCCTATATGACAAATCTTTCTAATAACTTAACTCTCCGGGAAAATGTATAATATTTTGGATCTGAATCAATATCCAGCCATATTTTTCAACAATATAGGGCTTACCTTAACGTGTGGATCAACTTCCGGGGTGTATTCAGGGTTCAAAAACATCGTAAAATGTTTATATGCACATATGTTCTATTTGAACTTGTTTTCGAGCAATATTAATTTTTATATTTCAGTAATTCTAATGAAAAGCTGAGTTATTAAATTATAGCAAATCCATTGAATTCCTTACAAACAATGACCTTTGGTGAGTATGAACGTAAATATACCATTTCACTTGCAGCACGGAGCGTCTGGAAATGATCACGTGGAAGAGGTTTAGTTAGTAAATCTCTTAACTGGTCTTCAGATGGTATATGTTTGATATCACTTTCAGCGTTCTCAGACCTCTTAATGTATGAAGTGGTAACGCACGCCTATGCATTTAGTTCTCTTGTAAAACTCTGGGTTTCACGCACCAGATGCATTACACTTTGATAATAAATTCCTAGAATTGTGGCCTTTACCAATGTTTCTTCAATATCATCTAAAATATCTCTCAGCCAGATGACTTCTTTGGCCGCAGATGATGCAGCAATGTACTCAGCTTCAGTAGTGGAACGAGAGACTACTCGTTGACGTTTACCAGCCCATGATACAGGGCCATTGCTAATTTGAAAGTGGTATCCGGTTGTGGAACTTCGAGTGTCCAAGTCATTAGCGAAGTCAGAGTCCAAGAAGCCAATTAATAGAAGTGGATTCTCGCTCCTTGTAAATTCAATGCCATAGCTGGATGTCTCTTTCAAGTATTTTAAGATGCGTTTGTCCGCATTCCAATGACTTGGTCGACGATTTGCCAAATATCTAGTCATGTTTCCAACTATGTACATAATGTCTGGTCAACTAGCTAGCACAGCAAATACTATGCTACCAGCAGCTTCTTGATAGGGTAGGCCTACTTTTTTTCTTCATTTTCCCCTCTCTTTGAACTTAAGCGAGTGTGTGGATCAGCAGGCACAATGATTGGCTTAGAGTCTTCAAGATGGAATCTTTTGATTATTTGTTCGATCGATTATTTGATCTGATCATAGTCGTTGGAACGGGAGAGGGGGGCATGGGGCTATTGCCCTTTTATTTTGGCCAGGGGGGCTATAAGGGTCCAAATTATTCTTGTTTTTTTCTATCTTCATTTTCTATCAAATTTTCTAATCGTCCTGAAATGTAAGAAATGATTTTTACAAATGAACGTGTCATGCCACTAGTGGAATAGTTTTGCTAGCTCATGTCATAAATTAATACAAAGTAGCAGATATATAATCAAAGTTACAGTGCATCGAATATTATATTCTTCCTCATACATTATTCATGGCATTCAGGATGTGACCCAAAATATAATTTTGATTTGGGTGCAGGACCAGGTCTAGAATTTTCTCTCGGGGGGAAGCCGTGGATGTGAGGGAACCGCTCATTCTTCAAATATTGTCCGACGATGTCTGTCATCTCAAGACTAAACAATGGGAGGAGGGGGGCAAATGGATCTGACCTGCACGGAGAGGAAAATTTATCAACATTTTGTACAGAAATATAGTGAAGTAGACTTGCATTCATTAATAATTGATTTATTTTTTATGAATTTTTATATAAAATATTCCAATTTCTCAGTTTTTTTTATAAAACTTATATATTCTCTATTAAAAGTTAAGTGGAATAAATTTACACACTTGGAACTAAAAATGTAGCTTACACAGAATTTATCCGTAAATTTTCATTCAAGATATTTTTTTATTTTAGTTTAGATTTGGGGGGGAGAGTGGGGGCTTCAGCACCACGAGTAGTTTATAATAGCGATAGAATATGTTCAACTCTCGTAATTTTCCAATTCTTGACTTTGGATGGATATCAAACTATGTAGTGTCTAAAAATCTACCTGCATCTTAACCAGATAAAGTAGAGAGTGAGGCCTTATTTAGTTTTATAATTCTAGTAACATTTTCGTTTACCTGAAAGAAAATAGATTTGAATTCCAAATTATTCTCGGTAGATATTGTTTTCATTTAAGTACTAATCTTAGCTTAAGTCAATTTTTTTTACTTCATTGAACCTTGCTGCTTATGCTGTAATATTATGTTATGTATCAATCGAGGGTACGTGAATTATATATATTTCTAATTTAAAAACTTATTATTTATCACATTATTTTGAATGTCACTAATTTTATTTTGACATATATTATAGAAATATATAGCTTGCATTATGTACAACGTAGGTATCAATTTTGGGGCTACAAGACTTTTAAATAAATACACTTTGTAAAATAAATATTAACAACTTTTATTTGAAACTATTCTTTGTACAAAATAAAATCATTCATTCTTTCAAATATTTTGTCCAAACTGAAACTCTTAGTTCAGTTTTTCTTCCCATAGATAAATAAATATAAGGGGAGAGTATAATTTCACAACATCTATTCTTGGGCTTTTATTACAAAACGTTTATTTTCGAGTACTTTTGGAATAAATATATATTGGCTACGGCCTTGTTTCCTTCTCAAAATGATTGAAGACACAGTTTTATCCTTCACTCTATACTATGTCAGGATTCTGGGATAATTTCATTAGTGTTATTTTACTTTTATTATTCTATTATTTAAATGAGAAAACAAAGAATTGACTACAATGAGCACTTATTGGCTACAAAGGGCGCTCTACAAACTACTAAAACCACCTTTACCCTTTTTCTCATGAGGGCTTAGTCGGTACTAATTTGAACAAGTAATTTATAAAACACATTATGAAAAACAAAGAAGATTTTTAATTTTTTTTTATAGGCTGAATAAAAAAGGAACATTAGTACATATTAAATATTAAGTAGAATGTGTGTACAACAAATCATTACTAACGCTAAATTGTTATGTTTATTAGCTTCTGAAGAACTGATGCATCCCCCTAGTCCAATCAAAGGGTTTACTTGCATGTGTCATCAACAGTGTCAGCAGAACATGATACATTCTCAGAATCATTATATTAAAAATGTCAATCAAAGGCACAACAGGAAGAAAAGTTTGAACGAAAGCTTGAGTTCAGAGTCTCTACGAGAACAGGTATAGAGGATTATTTTATGTTTCAATTTTCGTCTACAATAGTAATGTAAACTGAAAAAATAAGGTGGAACCCATTTCCATTACATTTGCTTGAGTTTAATATACAAAATATTTGGTTCCACTAAGAAATCTGTTCAACCAACCTCATCAGTTTAAAGAATAAAATCGACTAACTAACTAAACTGATGAGGTTGGTTGAACAGATTTCTTAGTGGAACCAAATATTTTGTATATTAAATATATATATATTAATTATATATAATATTAATTATTACTATTGATTACCGTTATATATATACATATTGTACAACACAAACTTTAAATTAGTCGATTTTATTCTTTAAACTGATGAGGTTGGTTGAACAGATTTCTTAGTGGAACCAAATATTTTGTATATTAAACTCAAGCAAATGTAATGGAAATGGGTTCCACCTTCTTTTTTTCAGTTTACATTACTATTGTATATACTCTATGGTTCTGCTCAAGGTTGTAGTCAGCCAACAATTTCGGCTGGAGGAGGGGTTGGTGGGCACATCCCCCAATTGCCGGAAGATAAAAACAATTCTAGATATTAAACACCTCTAGAAGCTATCTGAAGTGTTTTTTTTGTGGCAACATAACCCTTTAGCTGCTGGAGGCTAGGAAAATGTATGAATATTAAACACCTCTAGAAACCACAAGAAGTGTTTTTCTATGGCAATACAACCCCTTATCTATTGAAGGCTAGGAAAATTTCTAAATATTAAACACCTCTAAACGATATCTGAAGTATTTTTTATGGCAACATAACCCCCTATTTGCTGAAGCCTAGAAAAACTATATGTATTAAACATCTCTAAAAGCTATTTCCAGGAGTTGATGCCTACTTGTTGAATTTCAACTGCTTATGCTTCTTGACTTTCTCACCAAGTCCATTTTCACAGGAGTCCTTCCTTTCCCCGCTAAGATTTTTAGCAAATTCTTTGGAAATGTTCTTTTCATTTAACATTTTGGTGTAATTGTTAATGAAAATATTACTTATTACTTTCACGCAATTTTTTAATAATACTTTCAGAGATTCACCACACCTGCACAGTTTTTCAAAATCACTAACACTGATTTCACAAATCTGAATCCCAATGTTACGATTGCATCTCGCTGATTGTTTAGTTTCAGAAATTCAGGTTCATATTCACTGCTGAGTAAAGTTTGAAATAACGCGTAAACATTTGAATACAGGGTAATCACAAAGGGAGAAGGACATTTCAGTGCACCAGGGTTATCTTTGGTGAAATATGAAAAAAACTTCTTTACCACAAACCAACTGCATTTATTCATTGGACTGTAAAATTAACCTACATTCATTACAGTTTCCATGTTTATTCAATTTTTCAATAATTTTATTGCTGGTGTATTTTGTAATACATACCAGAATTTTCTGTGTTTCGGGATGAGCTGGAACTTGAGATATGTTATTTATTGCAGGTACTAGATACTCCAGATTATCTGATACAGTTTTATTGCCACCTATTTGAACTGTCTTAGTAAATTGTTCAATTGTATTTCACCAACTTTAACTGATCTGAGTTTTATTACACTCAATACCTTCAGTTTCCTTTCAGATTCAAGAACCTGTTTTGCGTAGACATTGTAGCTACAGGCACTCAGTCTTCTTTAGGCACCAAATCTTCTTTATAAACTGTCAGTCTGTAATTTGGCAGTCAGAATGTAGGCCCAGCCATAATAATTATTATTAAATACATATGGGCATAACTCAACTACTGATCGAATGGTGTGGGTTATAGCAATGTATGTATCATTAGTAAGTTTTCCTTCTGTATCTGATAAGTGCCAGATATATAAATAAGTTCGTAAATTGTGAGAAAACACCCGTTTTTAATCATTAATGTCAGTAATTGGAGTAGCATCAATATTTCTGGCGTATTTCCCCTTCATTGGGTGTCTAACGTTACTAATTGTCCACCACTTGGAAAATAATTTTAAAAACTGGACAGAACCATCACTTACCTTGGTTTCTCGTTGTTTCAAGAGCCCCTATATTCCTTAAATCAAAAATATTAACAACTAAGAAGACATTCTGACGCTCAATAAACGTAGGTTATAGAGATTTTCTAGATAAACTTGGTGCGAGTTTTAACAACATTTTTTTTCTGACAGAAATAAATCTCTAGGATCTGAAAACTTTGCCTCAGCTGTAGTATAATCACACACAATGCCTTTGCCTTCATCAGTATTTGACAGTATCTAAAATATAAAACACCTGTTTCACATTTTGTATAGTAAATGTTTCATTACATCTATTCAACCAGTTATTACGGATGCATTTCAGAATATGAACAGTGTCAAACAGAAGAAACATTGTCCTTGAAAGAGTGACTGTATTTGGTATACAATTTTTAAGACTACCACCACACAATAGTTCTAACAGCTTTCTATTAACACGATTATTGTCAACAACTAAACATTCACCATGAAACCCAAGTTCCTTCATCACATTGAATAATAATAATAATAATAATAATAATAATAATAGCCTTTATTTATCTGGCAAAGTTAAAGCTTTAGCCTCCTCTTCCACTTAACCAGTGTTGAATACAGCATACACTATTACATTAATTGAAATACAGTTTAATAAAGGAATATTCAAATAAGTAGAAAGACATTCGCACACTCATTCATACACTCATTTAAAGTTAAAGTACCTAGTTTAAAGAATTCAGTTTAGCTTATTAGACAATACAAAATTGCTTAACCGCACACTTAAAGGGGAGTCTAGATGTTAGGTGACGAGGAGAGTTATCAAGTTTGTTCCAAGCCTATGATGCCAGGACAGTGAAAGAACGAGCATATGTTTGAGATATATGTATTGGAATATACATCTGTAGAGTGTTTATCCTTCAGAAATAGGAACCGTGAGAAGAGGTATTGAGGCTGAGATGTTGATAATATTTTGTGAAGCAATACTAATAAATGTAGTATTCACCACTCATGTATTATTAACCAACACAAATTATTAAAATACTTAGAAATATGGTAATGCCGTTTTAAGTTAAATATGTATCGAACACATGTGTTTTGTAGTCGTTCTGTTATATCATCTCTTAATTCATTGTATACTACATCACAGTAGTCAATGTGTGGCATTATTAATCTCTGGACAAGGATAATTCGTGCATTTTCTGGGAGAAAATTCTTTAGGCTTTTCAGTGAATGTAAGCAGGCGTACACTTTCTTGCAAGCTAACTGATGTGTCCAATTAAGAATTTCATCAATAATCACACCAAGGTTTTTAGTAATTGTTGTCAGTTGTGCTGTGGCTACTCCTAATCGTATGTCAGTCAGCAGGGAACGGTCCACATTAAGTAGTAATCTACTTGCTCCTATACGAATGGCTTTAGTTTTATCAGGGTTCAATTTAAGTTCATTTTTTTCAGACCAAGCATTTATTGCAGCTAGGTCAATATTTATTCGTTGTATGGCTGTGTTAATTGAAGAACGGTCAGTGTAAATGTATATTTGAAGTTCATCTGCATACATGTGATATTTATAGTATGACATTGAAGAAGTGATATCGTTCACATATAGAGAAAAAAGCAATGACCCTATAACTGAGTCCTATGGAACATCAGCCTCAACTGGGTGCCATGTTGAGAACGTGCTGCCTATCATAACACTTTGCTGGCGACGATGCAAATATTATCTCATCCACTGTATACGGCTTGAAGAGAAATTAAATAATGCATTCAATTTTGTTAATAGAATATTAAAATACACAGTACTAAAAGCTTTTGAATAATCCAATAATATAAGAAGTGTTAACTCGCGCTTATCCATGGCTAGTCTGATGTCATCTGTGACATTTATCAACGCGGTACATGTACTAGCTTTCCTAATGACCTGGATACATTTATTACGCAGACGTTTATACTCCTCAAAATTTTTGTTGCCTGTAAGTGGCTTGATTTTCAATTCTCGTTTAAATTTCGCATATGCTTGGTCACGTCTCCTCATCAATAACCTAATGCCTTTAGTCATCCAAAGCACAGGTGTTCTACTAACACGTCGAGTTATTACTGGTGCATGTTTATCGTACAATTCAAGGATCATATAATTAAAAATATGTAACCTGTCATCAACGTTTAACTTAGTGTTGACCAGGTACCAGGGCATGTATTGAGTGTCAGTATTCAGTTTGTCTGTATCATTGGATGTAATGTCACATTATGTGATTACTTTAGGTGCAATTCTAGCCACACACATTGAGTAGGATAGGTAAACAAGATCATGATGCGAGATTCCGTGGACTGTGTCTTGTCCAGAAGAGATCACTTTATTAGAGCTTGAAGTATATATATGATCAATCCACGTATGCGAGGTTGCGGTATGATGTGTTGCGTCTAAGTGGCCTGGAGTCACATTTTATGAAGAAAATAAAGTCAGTAATTGCGAGGTTTCATTGTTGCTACTAAGTAAGTCTACGTTAAAATCACCAATCACAATTATATGTTCATATTTGTGCATGTGCTCAGTCAAGACAGTCTCAAAGGCAGTAAATTGACCGACTTGAGGTGGCCGGCACACTACAGATAACATAAGCCTTCGTTAAGAATATATTTATATTTAATATCATCTCTGATGTATATAAACACACACCTCCACCACCCTTCAAGGTTCTGTCATTTCTAACAAGTTGATAACCACTCACTTCCATCGTGAGGTTATACAATGTATCAGCTTGTAGGTTTTTTTTACGGGAAAAGGCCAATTACATCTTTGTTTTGTGAATGCAAAGATGAATACATAAATACTTGCACAGTCGTGACTGCATCTACATCCACACCGTTTTCTGCCATTCCCAATATATTTCCTCCTGTATATGTAATTTTATTATTAAGATAAATTTAATTTAGCATAACAGACACCACTCTGTCCTGACTCTGAAGCAACCTACTTTTTTCTTTCAAAAATTATTTATGTGAAGCTCCTATACCTGCGCTATTGGGGCCTGTTTTACCTAAGAACTGTTTCAAATAAACATGATGCGGCAAATTCAAAACATATGTCTCTTTTATAAATTGGTGTGCACCGGGAAATTAATAAGATATAGTTGAAGCCCAAATCAACATTTCTGGGGAATATCATATTTGTTTCACAAGTGACAGCTCCAATTGTTCCAGGACACATTTTATTTTAATAATCTCTCCCGAATCAAAATTATTGGAATATAATGCTTCTTTCAAGAAGTCTATTAGAAGCTTAGCCCTATCACTAATATCAAATATCTCATCCTTATATTTCTGAAGATGAGTTAGCAAATTATCTAATTTAGTCCATTTATCACACTTCAGATCATCTTGGCCTTTTGATTACAAGATACTTTTGAAGTTTTCTGGAGGCAAACACATGTTTTTATGGAAAACTTTAACACCAAAATCTCAAGTAATTTTAAAACTTACAGAAAGAGATGGAATATCAGTTGATGTATTTCTAATGAACAAACGTTCTGCACGGACGGCTGAAACTTTCTATCCTTAGAGACCTTCACAGTGAGATATGAAGGTTGACTTGGAAATATACTGGGGTAGGTATCATCTTGAAGTTTTGGTTTTTTACAGGGAACATTTATTGATTACTATTAGCCATAGGAAATACATCCTCTCTAATGATAAATCTGTCCACAAAATGATTAATAGACAGTAATTTATTATATGTTACAACAAATGTATCACGATGGATGCATTTAATCAACTTCTCTCTCAGAACTCTATCTTCAGGGAATCTAAATGCCGAAGTATTTGTAGCCCCGTAATTGGATTTACATCCAGGTACACAGCACGACCGATCCATTATAACAGTTAATACCACTTTTAAAACATGGGAAAAGAAGGTTTAAATAAGAACCGCTCTAACTTAAGGAAACTGACAATGCAGATACTATAATTTTTACGGGTATATCCACGTGTTTTCAATTACGACCGACCTATATCGACGCCATTTTGACTACAATCGATAGTTGCATTAAGGTCTGAGAATTGTAGATGGTCTTGCTCTGGTCGCTAACATCAATACCATGTCAACCGTGAAAACTTGCATAGTATAAAATTAATACATTATAATAAGGCCCACTTTTAACGAGCTCTTGCTTAGTTAATTTTTATCAAACAGCCAAACGATTATTCTTACAAGCAAAATCAAACCATTATAAATAGACTAAATTTAGTGGTATACATTAATTTGAAACTATACAGTTAAAATATGGTAAAAGATTATTCAATCATATTTATATTTATTTTCAGCCCCTAATTTACTTAAAATCTTTATTTTGATTTGGATCATTAATGAATTATGTCTCATTTAAAAACAATTTTTGTTTAAAATATTAAAGTTTGATAAATCACTCTATTAATTTAGTATATTTTGTTTAACCTTATAATACGGTATTTTGATAGCCTTATAATATATTTTAAAAATAACAATAATTTGTGAACTTTAGTTGATATTTATTTCTAACAATATTTAATATAAATATGTCTAAAGCAGTATATTGGTTTAAACCATAATTATTAATAATTTTTTATGTTCTACTAAGTGATCTTGTATAAAACTTATAATAATAATAGTCATTTTATTTTCCTTTATTAAAGTCGAGACCCCTAACAAGATAGCACTGAAGATACATAAAAATATATAATCACGGTTTGCAAACTAAAATATAATAGATACATCATGTTTGTATGTAGGTTATTGCAATAAACAAATTAATATCTAAAACATAATAAGGAGTATAGCAAGAAAATAAATAATTATAATTCAGTAATAATAATTATTTTTAGGGAACAACTCACAATAAACAAACAGATAGTAATTAATGATGTGGGTGTTCCTTAAATATCTTTAATTTTGATTCTTCTTTTATTGTAAAAAAGAAATTCTGGAGATCTAAATCTGCTTATAGGACAGTCGAGACGACTGGGTTAGTAAGAGATGCTGATAGAATATATGTAAGGATTTCTATAAGCAGGAGAGAGCGCAATAATGTCCACATGTTTGATGGTAGATTGGAAAGAAATATGTTACTATTATTGTGTTGAAAACAAAAAGGGAACCCTAATAGAGTATTTGTGACAATAATGTAATAATAATGATAGTAATAGTTGGTTTTAATTTGATTGAAAGAGAGAATTATTTAAATGTTTACGAAGCAGACATGGTGAGCTCCTACCTGCTGCTGAAGATCCGAGGACAATGATCCAAGTAGGCCTGCCCGGCGTTGTGATGGGATGATCTTGGTGTAATCTGATCAGACGCACAGTTACAGAAGTTAAAATTAGAATAGGGTTATTTCATTTAACTAAAGAGGGTGCAAAACACGAAAAGAAACTGAGAAGTTGAGCCGCGGTGGTGACGCTCGTCGACCTTTGAGAAAAACACTTTGCGGACTAAAGAAAAAACGTGCGCAAAAACACACGAGCAAAATGTACCACCCTTACAAAAAGAAATTAATAAAAAAGAGTGATAGAGAGAAAAATATGATAGTTATATAGAATACTAGTTAATTAAAATAGAATAAATATTTAGTTATGTAAACAATAATGAAATGTATATTAAAATAATAAAATATAAATAAATAAAGATTAAATAATAGTAGTAAAAGCTGTTGAAAAAGAATGTATCATAGGAAACAGCAACAAATTTGCATTGAACACTTTCCGGTTTGGGAGAGACAGTTAAGTAGATGGAACGTCGTGTCACACTAGCATATTCTAGTTTAGATCTGACCAAAACAAAATACCAACTTATAATACAGTCAACTTTATAGAATAAGGCCGAGTGGTTTGAGAGCGTGAGAAACTATTTGATCAACATGATAGTAAAAGTAGAGCTTAGGGTCTAATACAGTGGTATTCAAACTCTTAACACTTGTGGAACCATACGATTTCAATTTTATTTATTTGGAATCCTAGTACAAGAAAATAAATAGACCGCAGCTTTTTTTAAATTTCAAGGTCAGGCAGGTTTCGAAACTGTGAATTTTACTATTCAGAGTTATTTAGATCTTCTTAAATCTTTCGAGTACAATTTAATAAATTGTATTATTTTCACGTGGAACGGATGCTATGCATAGAAATAAATAATAAAAATAAATAACTTTACTGAAGCTGTGAATAAATTAAATTTACAACACTTGATAGTCTTAATTAATTAAGGCGATTTGAAATATAACTAAGATTATTAATTATTAATAATAAAGTAATTTTGATATTCATGCTGGAACAGTTACAGACTTTTAATAACATTCTGCCATGTTATCGGGAGGAATGTAATCAAAGAGTAGGCCTAAGTGATGTGATACGTATTGGTGTGAATGTGTGTTCAGCTCCAAGTACAGGTGTGTAAGAAACAGCTTGAGGAGGATTTGCTGAGTGACCGACATGATAGTCAATGGCGCACTCTCTCCAGGTGTGGTGCGCTTCTTTCCTCTCTAGCACATTACACACAGTGCGTGCAGATGACGAGTTGCGCCATGAATCGTGTTCAGGAAGCGGCAGCCAACTTGGTCCATACTGACCTCAATGTTAGTGACAAGCTACAGAAAATGTTCAAGGTCAGAAGCCTTCTTTCAATTACAATAATTCTAAGGTTTAGCACTAGCTCAGAGTTCTTGGACTTCTATGAATATTAAGACAATTTATCTAATTGAGTTTTCAATTTGTATGCAATCAACTTACATACATTTAAATTAGGTTTGGGCTAATCATCCCTTTTGCCGATTAGGCCGATCATTTGTTGCCAATCATGCCGATCACCGATTATCAATTTCGATGATTTGGTTTAAATTCTTTAAAAAAAAGCATAACGATATACATGTCTTTTTGAAAATAGATTATTTTTATTCTAAATACCTTACATGAATTATTGTTTCCAGCCTGTGGCCTGGGTCAGTATTTTATTCAAGCCATATATTTTCCACTACCGGCTGACTGGGCTTGTCATAGCTTCATATGCCTTATAATCTGACTTAAAATTAGGACAGGCACAACATCCAGTCCCCAGCCATTAATGTATCACTGTAAAAAGTAGTTACCCACATTTCACCGATGGTAAATCTTTCGCCCATGCCGGGAATCGAACATAGGACCCTTAGCTCAGTAGACAGATACGCTGCTGACTGAGCTAAGGTGTCAGATTGTTTACTGTATTCGTAATAAGTATATTAATAAACATATCAAATAATCATAATAAAAATCTTCTGATATATTATGCTGTGGTTACTTTTTGAATAAAGGGATAGCGCTAAGTACAAGGGAGATAAGTGTTTTAGAAGTCTTTGCTTTAAATCCAGAATACTCAACAATGAGCATATTATTATTAATTTATAAAAATTCTTTCAAAACTATAACACAGTTATTCAAAGGCTAATATTCTGTTTATTGATTTTCATCTTTCCCGTGAAGAGTAGCTAACAATAATAATATCATTTATATTTTAAATAATTTACTTAAACCAAACAATAATGACAAATTACAACATTTAAAGTCATCAAATTTAGTTATAAGTTATTTCTTTTACGCGATCAGGCCCAGGGGACCACTCCACTCCACTCCACTCCACTCCACTCCACTCGGTCCTGTCTCTTGCTCTTTGCCTCCAATCGACCCCTAAACCAATCTGCATAAGTCCTTGTGGAGCCCATCGCTTCACCTTTTCCTGAGCACAACCGGCTGCCTCCTTCCACATAGAACCAAATCCAGTAACTTCACGGGCCACTGATGGGCGTTCTTCTGTGTGACAAGTCCTGCCCACATGAAGTGTTTGCTTCTCATCAGGCCCACGCTTTTCAGGCCACTGTATATGTCTTCCAACTCTCGATTGTACCGGATCCACCACTCTCCCATGGTCTCGTCATGTATCGGACCGAAAATGTTCCATAAAACTTTCCGTTTGAAAACGAGGAGATTTTGGTAGTTCTGTTTCTGAGTACTCCACGTCTAGCTACCGTATTGCACAACGGGTTTGATCAGCGTCTTGTACAATTCATTGAGTTTGAACAGTCCCGACAGGCTCCACAACTTGCACAATTGACTGAGACTGTAGTAATTGCAGGTTCCAGCTTGGATCCTCACCTTGGTATGTTTCTCACGAGACGCATCCTCTGTAAAAATCACCCCCATATATTTTTACATCACATATCCTTTTGTGTGTTCATGTATCGACTGTAAATGGTTGGAGTCGCCTCTCTGCACTAGCTTGTCCCCTACTCAGCTGGAGGTATTAGGTCTTTCTTTCGTTCACAAAAAAAAATCTTGATCGCAGCTGCCTCATAAGCCTAATTTATCCGCAATAGTTTCTCTTTGAATCTGTCCAACAGGGCAACGTCGTCGGTGTAGGTCAGGTGTTTGGTGTCCTCACATCTGACCTGGATCCCACCTAAATTCTCGCAAAATGCTTTCTTCTCCAGCACAATGTTGAACAGCACTGGTGACAGACCATCTACTTGCCTCAGCTCCGTAACAATATCAAAGCTCTCTGTGACTCAGTTCCCAAATTTCACTTTGCCCCTTAATCTCACTCACGTAAACTCTCACCAGGCTTACGAGCTTCTTGGGTACTCCGAGAAAATGTTGACCTTTAATTTTCCCTCTATCAATATCTATCTCTCATTCACAAGCCACCAAGTACCTATGAGTCACCACAGAATGTCCTTACAAACTCTTTTTATCTCTAACCAGTAAACAGACCCAGCTCCCCCACCTCGTTCCCGAAAATCACTTCTCTGTTGCCAACCCAAGCGATAGTACAAAAATTATGCTATTTACTACCAAGCTTAAAACTGTTGAGTAATCACTACCTGATTTCTCACTTACACAGTTCAAAAGACCAGAAAAAAATTATCTGGCTAAAAATTCTGTTCATTGGCTTAACCGATTGTGCCATATTCGGTTGATAAAAAGTTCGATAGTTGGCATCATCCTAACCCTAATTTAAATTACTAATAATACGAAAAATCGAATGTATGTTCTCATATTTTGTGAACAAAATGTTAGCCTAATTTTAAATGTATTATTATCTAGAATAAATATACATTTGTTTAAATTTTTAAATTTTAGAATCCACATAAAAGTCAGGATGTTGTGAAAGAATTTCAAGAATTAACCAAGGGATTATATTCCAGTTTGGAGTCATCCAAAGAACTTATTAAATTTCTAGAAGAGCTCACACTTCAAAAAGAGAAGACTTTGCTAAGGCTTCTAGAAACTTCAGCTTTTATTTAAGCAATACCAAAATAACTGGTAATCAGCTGCAAAGATTGAAAAGCCAATATAATTCAATCATTGATGATTATATAAAGAGTCGTCAGATTTTTGATAAAGAAGTGCCAAAAATGATTAATATGTAAGTACACTTTGGAAGGTCAACATAAAATTTAATTCAATATTTACAAAACATGGATTAGTAAACTATTTTACTAAAGTAAATTTTAGCATAGTAAAATAGAATAGGCTATTCCCATAAAATCTATTTTTTTGAATAACCTACTAATAACCAAAGTAGAATTTTATTATTTCTCTCTTGTTATAATTTGTGTGGTAAGATTCTGGTAAGCAGAACAATACTTACTAAAATTACTTTAATAAATACATACCTAAGGGCGAATATAATTTGCAGTTGTCACTTTTAATAGATATTAACAAAAAAAAATTTTTTAGATGATAAAATGATATCAATATTGACCATATCAGGTTTCTGAAAAGGGGGTTGGTGAGAAATCAATAATTAAATTTCGAATTTTCCTTAGGCTATATTGCTCAGTAAACTATTGGTAGGCACGGATTTATTTCCACGAGACCTCTGGGTGACGTCAGAGTGGATAAAGAAATAAAAGAAGTTGAACATTTTATGTTTTGTGATATTGACTATACCCTGAATTATTAGCTAGGGAACAATAAAAGACTAAGGTTGGGGAGAAACTTTAATATTCATTACACCACCCCATTTAACCCCGAACAAACTGATAAACTTAACTTACATCGTGATAATAATAATAATACCAATAATAATAAAGAATACACTAACATAAAATACATAGAACAGCACACAGCTACTGTATATTGACCTAAACGAAATACTAAACTCTATTAGCCAATGGAGTCCCGGTGTTCACCGCGTGGTGGGGATATCCATCGCTATGCTGATTCTTCCAATTAAAATCTCGACTATTACAGGGCGGCGGGCTATTGTGTCGTTTTGGCATACGCTCTTAGACCTGTAAATGGGCCTACCTGGTGGACGCGTTCCAAAGGGGTAGAATGGAGGCGAAGTCCCAGGACAGTTGAGATTCACTAATAATCAATTTTGGCCAGCGTCAGGTGGAAGTTCTTGAGTATGGCCTAACGGGGTCTTGAGGTACACACTATATGTTGCTGTCGGGGTCACTGCAATACACGCGCCGGGGATTATTGCGCTATGCCCGAACTTTCTCTAGTACCTTGTTGACACACACACACACAATACCAGGAGGCTTCACTCCAACCCCGCGTCTCAAACCAGACTGCACTTCATATTCGTTTTTGTTTTTTAACACCGCCACACGCTCCAGCCCTCTCTACTTTTGTACCATCTTGCCACCCATTTTTCCAGTCCACACACTAGGGATCTACTACGTACGTCAGAAAAGATCCACATGTCCTACAATCATATAAACATAAATGCACAAACTATTATACAATTTACATAATACATTATATATAAAACGTATTAATTAATAGAAAGGCTATTTTTTTTTACCAAAAGATTAACAAAAGGAGTTTATTATTTTGGATGGAAGACGGCCAAATGTCTTACATTGATCATATTCTACTTTAAAATAAACCAGTATCCACATAAAGTAAATATTATATGTAATTTAGAAATAGAGCCCATGAGCCGAAATAATATTACTAAATAACTTTAAATTATTAGATCACCTAATAATATTTCCACTTAAATTAAACCACCCTAAATAAATTAACTATCAGGGTTGATGGAGACATGAGGGAGGGGGAGATCGGGGAGAAAAAGGAACTGTCAATCAACCCCCTTCTATTAGAAGCAGTACCATTTTCCTCCACCAAGATGTCACCACGTGGCGGATGCAATTGGGGGCTCAGCCGAGCAAGTGAACAATTATTATGGGATGGAGAGCGCCATCAGAAAAATCCCTTACAACCGTAAAATATTTTTTTCTTCTATAAAGTATTCTTTTAACCGATTCCTACCAAAGTATTGTTATTTTAACTAAAATGTTGATTAATATTATCATCTTTGATACAATTTAATTTGATTATATGGCTATTTATTTTACTATTTTTGATACGTTATTAGTGAAATAGTTTGTATAAAATTAATACTCATACTCAAAACAACCATTCTTCTTACATGGCTGTGTGGTTACAATTAATGCACAAAACTAGTTAAACTATTGAAACTACTTTTAACAAAGGCTTCAAGAAAAGGCGGGAACATGCATTTTAAGAATGTTTAAAGTATACATCTTAATCACTCTCACTGATCATGCAATATAGGATTAATAATTGATGTGAGTGTTAGAGGGTTATGATTGGGATTTAGTAAGCATCCCTTAGAACTGATAGACGGGCCGAAAATATAATATTTCCCGCGTTTCACATGTCGGTAGTATGAGACTATTAAATTAGTTGAGATTATATATAGCTACATTTTTATTATTATTTAGGACCGCGTCTTACTAGCCGTTCGGGTTATACGCCTATAGCTAAATTAAAATCCTTCCTTTTATAGCTAAATAGTGTGCAAAGGATCCATTCTCAAGAAGGCCAAGTGTGCCAAGTTCCTCGTCCCTTATCTTTGGGACCGCGCGCACCGTGGTTTGCCCGTTCCTCCTTCCCCTTCTTACCGTGCGCGGTTAGCCGCGCACGGCCTCATCGCGCCTGGCGACACAAACTCCATATTCGTAGGTCTATAGTTCGTACTCAGTGTCCCTGTTCTATAAGAAATTCTACTAGCGATTACAGGGTCAATATTCATAATCACATGACCGTTTCAACCAATAAGATAGTAAGAGACTTCGTCCAATAAGAAAATTCGAAAGAAAATCGTATACAGCAAGGAGCGAGCGTCAGTAGTCAGATGATCATAATATAAAAATTAAAGAAACCAAAAACAACTGTGTTGAGAAAACTTTCAGTATTATACTAAAATGTAGGTTAAGTACAATCACAAGAAATGAATTTATTGCTCAATTTTAACTATCAAACTTAAAATAAATGTTTACAATAGCCCGAAAATGCAAAACAGATGTACTAGTATTTTGGATGAAAACAAAACAAGTACTTTTAATACTTTTGATAATAAGGGTGTTGAACCTACAAAAGCAAAGACAATATTTCTGAGAAATTGGTATTTCTCAGAAAAAAAATCCTAGAAGCCGCACTTCCCAGGGTGCTTAGATTTTTAGAAAAATGTTTTCATAGCGATGAATCCTCTCACTGCCATACGTTCTTTTATTCCAATGCACATGCACATATATACTCGGCTGTGATTGGTAATTCGTACAAACTAGTCAGTAGAAAGTTAAAGTTGGTCAACTTCAACCGAGTAAGGACTTACAAATAACGACTCTGTGGCCAGAGAAATCTGATATTGTGGCATCGATTTCTGAAGGACCACGGACCTGCAAATACGGAGTTTGTGTCGGGGCCTTGACACTGAAATGTAAGGTGGCTGTGTTTTTTTTAAATATTAACTCAAAAGTAACAGTAAACGTTCTCAACCCATAAGTTAATGTCTGTACCGGTAATGTAAATCTTAAAACTTAGAAATTTACTACGAAGTCTTACCTGATAGGTAAACTTAAAGTAGCCAAAGAATCTTCATCCTCTTGGACCCACCCATTCTACAAGAAACAATAAAATTACTTTCACTGCATCTAGGAGAAACCTATAACGACATGTCTTATCTTCACGGCCAGGAACACAATATTTGTTGGCACCCAACATTTAATTAAATGTTCAATTTCCCACCTTTAAAGTCAGATTTTTAAAATAATTTAACCCTACGTCTTCATTTCTTAGAGCATAAATTAGCAGTTTGAAATGTTGTTGTTTAACGAATCAATTTGAATAAAGAAACTCCAATGATTTGTAAAGTACCCTTTTATTATTCTTTTAAAAGAAACACCAATAAGTATTTCTCTATATATGAGTATATATATATATGAGTATTTATATATATATGAGTATATATATATATATATATATATAAGAGAAATACTTATTAATGTTACTGTTAATTAATATATATATCTATATAAACATAGTGATAGTGCTGCTCTATATCTCTAGTAAACACAAAATGAGTTAAGGATAAGTGCTGCTCTCTAGTAAACAAATAATGAGTTAATGATAGTTTCTGCTACTGCTATCTATCAGACAAGTAGTACCTCAATTAAATGGATATAAATCAGGCAGGAAATGTTTGAATGGATACAATTCAGCTCCCCCACTGGTCAGGGGTTGGTGTAGTAAAGTGTCAGTTGACGTGTCGTATTGTAGGTCCTTATTAAAAAAAAGTGATGATCTACATTGAAATGTCGTAGCATGTAATTTCAACCAATAAGAATTAAGAAAACATAATCAATCAAAAAATAATGAATATACAAGATTGTACCATTTATACAAGTATATAGGTAGAACTGTTTTCAATACAACGATTATTTTCTGTCGTAAAAGGGAGGACAATTACTGATAGAATCAATAAGTAAATCGTTGACATCCATTTTAAACTAGTAGTACATGAGCCGATATACTTTTGGGTACCACCTGGGGTGGAAAATGCGGAATATATTTTTCTTGTACAGTTTTATGTGTAGATCAAAAAATATGTGATATCAATGCCTAATGAGTAGCTTTCTATGAAATAAACACAGTTTAAAATAAAACAATTTGGTTTATGTTATTAGAATTTGAAAAAAGTTATCAACAGAGGGTGCACTTGCTATCAAAGTGGTTTGTACAGTTTTATGTTTAGATAAAGAATATATATGATAGAAATATATAAGGAATAGATTTATATTAAAAATAAACGTTTATTTGCTGAAAAGCGTGCTTTTTTAAAATTTAAATATAGATTTTTCCTAATATATTTGAAAAACGTACCCTAATAAAAAGCGTTTGAGATAAAAAAAAGTGTATATTTAATACCGGTATATCAATAATAAAAAACGATATCTTTTAGTTTTCTAGGGGTTAAGCCGATATCTTCACTGGAATCTTTAATTTCGCGTCATGTGTAGTCGCCACCAGCAGTGGTTTTACTTATAACAACAATGTTACTCTCAGTGCAGCTTTTTCTGTTAATAAGAGTCTAACAATCATTTAAAATTGCATTATTATTGTATTGAAAATAATATATTGTTCTTGATTTAATAAAAGGAATATAAAACATATTTGATAACAGATGTAACATAATTATTTAATATTAATTAATCTGTTACCACGGGCAAAACTAATTCCGTCAGCAACTAGATCATTGATGAATTAAAATAATTGAACGTACTTTTGAATGTAACAAAAATTAATAATAATAACATTGACTAATCTAATGTAACAGAATCTAAGTTGTTTCTTTGTTGTCTTACTATTTTATTTATGTAAGAACAGTGTTTAATATATATACCTTATGTAATTTACCTTATAGAATCAGGTGACCTTGCCTTTTTTGTAGCTTTCTTTTTTCTTAGTTTAATTCTAGTACGCTTTATTTTAGTTATTTGAATATTTTACTTTTGTTTTTAATTCTAATATAATTTTATTTATTTCAGTAAATTTAACTTAACATTTTTAGTAAAGCATTAATTAAATTATAATATTTAAAGAAATGTAGGTTTACCCTTTCAAAGTGACGAATTAACGGCCGGGGACTTGATAATGTACCTGTCCTAGTATTAAGTTAGATTATAAGACATATAAAGTTACGACAGGCCTAGCAAGCCGGCAGTGGAAAATATATGGCTTGAATAAAAAGATGACCCAGGCCACAGGCTGGAAACGGTAATGTATGTAAAAAAACAACTAAAAATAACAATATATTAAGAAAGAGAAGGTATTTTCGTGTAGGTGCACTAGTTCACCTAAACCCGATATTAAGATGACACCAAACACATAAAAGAGAAAAAAGAAGGTATATAAACTTAATTATCTGCAAAGTTACATGCCAATTCAAGTCTTATCACACCCCTACCAACTAGTAAAATGAACAAATGGCAATGCTCGCTACTGCCTATGCGCCCAGCGTTGGCTCCAATGTGGGGTCCAATATTTGCCCCAAATATGTGTCTGGATACGTTTGGTCAAACTGCCCACTCTATACTATGCGTCCAATATTACAACCAATGTTGGTTCAAATGTTTGTCAATTAATTCTGAACTCCCTTTGAAGCCGCACCCAACCATCATTTAACCTTTTACGGCTTTTATGGTCAGAATTTTTGGGATCCCAAGGGGCTGGGTATTTTTCGTGCCCTTTGAGTTTTAATATCTTCCGAAGCGAACATGATACCGATAGGGACCTTTTGGACGTTACTTACAACATCTAAATAAAGATGTGTGCAAAAATTCTGTTTGGTGGGAATAATTTCTCAGATGAGTGCTTAAATGTTTGGGATATAGAGTGGTACTCGTTAACAGTGAGTGATTCACGTGACCCTTAAGGTCAGCTACTGGCTAAGTAGCGCCAAAAGTTGAACATGTCTAACTTCTCTAGTTACTGCTTTTTCACTCATCAATGAGCGCTTGTATCCGCTATTTGTATGTCACACTGGACTAGTAAAGCAGCAAAGTGTGACACAGCCTTTAGACAACCGTCCCGAGAAGAAATCTCTACACAAGCAACTCATATGAGTGAATAGCCCAGCAGATAATTACTTCTCCTTAAGGTCAAAGGAAAACCACACAAAACTTATAGCCACATCAAAAATATTAAATACAAATAGTAGAGTCAAATACAACGTTACAAGCTACAACGAATTACACTATGACCCTTTCTTATAAGCTATACCACAGTCAAGGTGACCTGGCGGTCTAGGGGTAAGGTGTCATACTTCTGTGCTAGGGGTCCGGGGTTCAATCCTTGGTCCCGGCATAGATTTATCTGATTGCCAAACCCTTCATTCACCTCTGATAAGACGTGTATTAATCACAACTTGTGAATGTTTGGAATGTCAGGCTTCCACCATTGTTCGGATCCCACGTTAAAATGTAGGTCCTCCATTTCATCTGCGGTTTTGGAGATGTATCCGAGGAAGGGGGAGGGGGTCAGAAGGGACAAGGGATAATTTTTTTGAGTAAGATCCCAAGGGTTCCCCCCTCTCAAAGATAGGCCCCATAGCCCCAGTGGTTCCAGAGATGCGTCTAGGGGGTAAGGGGAACTGGATGGGGTTGGGAGGGGAATTTTTTTGGGAAAAGTCCGAGGATGAGCCTCATAGCCCGATTGGTTTTGAAGATGCCTTTTCCACTTCCGGTGAAAAAAAATTGTAATTTTAATTATTAAACACTTAGTTTGAAGTTTGGAACGCACTGTTCTTATTTAAAAGAACGCACACGGTAAAAGTTCGACATGAGTGTTA
>CABFOW010002881.1:72424-88662 GCA_902141385.1 Timema californicum | reverse complement strand
TGGAATGCCAGGCCTCCACCGTGGTTCGGATTCCACGTTAAACTGTAGGTCCTCCATTTCTCTCCCAATCACCCTACCATTACACATTAGCGTAAGTGCGTATAAACTGAACGGGTAGTAAGAAGAGGTGCCGATAATAATTTATTATTCAACTCATATGACTCAAAACATCGTGGAAAGGGATTTTTGCAGTTACGTGGGTGAGTCGCTTTCAAACAATAAACAATTCGCCTTTGATCGACCTAGTTCGGGTCAAAAGTAGAGCTCAACAAGAATCAGATAACAAAGAAGCCAGCCTGCTTGTCATTTGTTTTTCCTTATCAGTAAAATATCTCTATCCTTGTTCAGCAGGTAGGCACTTCACTGCACGCGGGGTGGTTTAGGAGAGTTGGGTGGTATGTTTGATAGAAGAGTGGTGGCACCTTTGTAACGATCTGGGTTCCAGCATTCTGGAAACTAATCCCTCCAGATCGTGATCGTGACAGCTATATATACAGGACAAGCAATCAGTGGTAGTCTCTCAGTCTAGTCCAGTGATTACCAGTGGTCATGTGTGATATTTATTTTTGGTGGAGTCAGGCAAGGTCATATTCGAGGGGGGGAGGTTTGGGGGTTCAAACCCCCTCCAAAATTTTATGAACAAAATATATATAGCTTTATTAATTTTATGCTTCAAACACTATCAAAATTCATGTACATGTACAAATTAGAGGGCTGTGTAACCGTAAAAAAAACTCTTCAGATAGTTTCTAAATGTGTTCAATATTTATAATTTTTTCTAGCCTCTGGCAATTGGGGGATGTGCCCCCCCCCCCAACCCTTGACCTCTCCCCCTCCCCGAAATTACTGGCTGGCTACGGCTTTTGGGCCAGGTCAAATATTACCGGTAATGATTTATTTACCGCCACGTGTTAACATATTAAATTTAATTAATTTTTTTTTTAAATCACTCAACAAATCTACAAACAGAAAGAAAAAAAATACGGTTTTTGAATTAAACATACCATGTGAAGACATTACTTGTACAAACCTAATAATAAACGATAAAAACAAAATAATCTACGTTTTTCTTCACTCATATTTAACCACAATTATTGTTTAACAAACCAAGTAGTAGAATAAGTTTTTTTTTTCTTGTCATCCACCTGCATAAACGTAATGTCACTAGTCTGATGTGCTCTTGACTATTTAATTTCAATTTTTTCTTGCAATTTTAATGAAAAAACTGTTTTTTTTAAATAATCTACTTAATTGATTTTAATTGAACACGTTTCTAGACTCTTCCATTTGTGCCACATGTCCTGTACACCACAATCTGAAAGATTTGACTATCCTAACAATGTATTTGTCATTGCATAGTATGTAACTCGTCATTCAGTAACCTCCTTCACTCCTCAGTATCTTAATCCCTCTTTTTTAACCTTCCTAAGCATTTTGTTTTCAAACATCCTAAATATATATTCATCGTTTAAGGTGAGTGACCATGTGACAGTAATATTAATGGATAAAAAAGTGTTCTTAAAAAAAAACCTGGGACCCGGAAAAATACTCCAAAGGTCTTCCCAACTCTAGGGAAATTTAAATTCGGTTAAAATCATAATCCCTTGTGGTTACCTTAAAAGGAAATCTAACCACAATAAAGCTATTTCCTTACACTAGATATTTATTCATACCTATTTACATTTAGATGTCTCTGTAAAGTAAACAATCGGCACTATAAGATCAAAAATTTGTGGAGGGGGTTCTTTAGATTGTAGGTATGTCGTATTCTCTCTTTATAACAGCCCTTACTCATTTTTTAAATTCATCCCTCATTTACCCTGAAATAAATCATGCTTACCTTAATATGTTACATTATGTTATAGCTTATAAGATAGAGCCATCGTGTAGTTCATCAAAGTAAAACTAATTTGTTTCAGTCTAAACGGACTGTACATCTGATTCGTATTATCAATTTAATAAATTAACACAATTAAATAAAAAGCTTTGTAAAGTTTATTTTAAATACATTTTTAAAAGTGGAATAAAACCATTAAAAAGTATACCACGTAACTTAGTAATGATTATAACCGTATATAAATTTGGGTTGATATTATAAATAAAGATCACGTGGAAAATTACTTCCTACATTTTTGGGTATAACTAACTGCGTACTCGTGCAAAAATTACATATAGGAAGTAAAAAATATATATATATTTCAAGATTATTTTCTTCGTTGGAGGGTGGGAATTGTGTAATTCATAGGCTGTTGGAGCAATTAACAGACTGCCCAAAAGTAGGAGATTTTTATTTCTCTCCCTCGGTCGAAAAGGTCATAACAGTAAGAAAGGCGGAAGCTTACCCCACGTGTTCCCTCTTCATCACAAGAGCAGGCGACCCTGTAAAGCCCAGCTTTTAAAAGAAACATAATATTCCCCACCACATTCCTGGGAACGAATCAAAAAATAAACCTTTCGTGTTGAAATATAATGGAGGAGATTATATAGTGATGAGTTACATACCCTATAATAATCACAATACATTGTTAGAGTAATCAAATCTCACAGCTTAAGGTGGGCAGGTCATGCAGCACAAATGAAAGAAACTAGAACCACGCTCAAGGTGTTGAATGGTAAACCTAATAAGGAGACCATTGGGAAGACCTAGACAAAGACGGGAGAGTAACATTAGAATGGACCTGAAAGAGATAGGGAGTAATGAGGTTGCCTGGATAGGACTAGTTCAAGATAGGGATAGGGTGTAAAGAAGTGTACTTGAGAGAACTTAAGATAAGGATAAGTGGCGTACTTTTGTGCCATCGAGTTGCTAATGCCAAAGAGTGATTTTCGTTTAGTCCAAACCATCTTAAATACAAAGTGTTCGTTTTTTTGTGGTCTTAGTATTTTCGAATATACCTTTTAGATCCAATAATATCACATGAAAGGAACCATTTGGTTCTAAACCACCATTCTGTCCTTGAAATGTCTCGAGCTATAAAAATCCTTAGCACAACTTCTTAAGGAGGGGAAGTAAAGCCGTCAGTCTCATATCATGTAAAAGAAACCGGGAAGGTATGTGAAACTACCTTTCCTGGAAAATAGGTGTTTAATATCACGCTCACTCATAGAAATTTGGTGTGGAAGGCAACAGATAACTACCACACTTCTTGACTTCCTCTAGAACATGGGATTTCTAACAGATGGTGCAGGCACCATTAACCAGCCGAAGGGCAGAGTGAATACCCAATACTAGACGGATAAAAATCCCATCATCAACCATCGGGTTGTTCACTTACGAAGAAGAATATATAAATATGTTAAATGTAGCTATAATCCTTATGTTTGTATAATTTATAAATATATACAGAGTATCCCAAATTAATGTATCCACTATTTGAATGTTTATATTTTACAACAGTATGTAGATATAAACATGATGTGAGTTTCATGGTTTTCCTTAAAGCTATAAATGTTCAAAATGAACACCAGTAGCATAAATTCATCATCGACAACGACGTAAAACAAAGTGGCAAACAGGCGTTATTGTTGCTAGTGGAATAGCAGCACAGGGAAGTTCAATTCTTTCTCTCATGTCCACCAAAGTTAGTGGTTTCGTGTAATACACAGCTTTCCTGAGAGTACCCCAAAGGCAAAACGTCCACGGATGCTAGGTCCGGAGATCCAAGTGGATGTCCCACAAAACCCCTCCGTCCTATCCATCCCTCTGGGAGCGTGTGATCAAGAAACATTCGCGCATCGAGATGATAATTTGTTGGCGCACCATCCTGTCGGAAGTAAAACGTATCTTCATTGCCAAAGAGGTCATTAATAGCCAGGATGACGTTATAGTGTGACATTCGTAGGGAGACAGCATCTTTGACAGTACTTTCCAAGAAAAACAGGCCAATAAGTCCTCTGGAAGATATGCCACACCACACAGATATCCTTGGTAGATCATCATCATTCATTTCATGGAGAAATCTTGAAGTGTACCGCTCACATTTCTCAGACGCGCAATGTGATGGTCACTAGAAAAACAATTTAAAGTGTAAACACTGCCTTCTGAATCATCAAAGATGTTCTTCCTTTATTTTTACGTTTGGTATATAAACATTGAAATAATGGATACAATAATTTGGGACACTCTGTATATAGTTTATATACATATATATGTATATTTATATATACTTTTCGCTGTCTATGAGGCTATACATCGTTGTAACATGTTTACATTTTAAGTTTTGAGCAATTGAGCTGATTAAAACATTTGTATATAATCCATATATATTAAAATAAAATTTATTTATTTAAATATCGGGGATTAAATCTTCCCATTTCCCAAGAATTTAACAGAGACTGACTTTGATAATGTTAGATGAACTCTCACCCCCTTTATATATCACTCGTTGCTAATCCAGAATGGAATGCATGTCAAAAGGTGAATCATCCCCGATTTAAAATACTTTTTTTTTTTCACGATCAAAGAGAGACTGATGAGGGACGGTCTTGTTAGGTTTTCAGTTTGCCTAGAGCCTCCGGAGAGAGAAAGAAGTATCGTCAAAAAAAAAAATCGAACTCGAGATTTGAATAAATGTCAGGGTTTCATGACCCCCTGGAACAGACCGTGGTTTTCACACTGAAGTTGTCTGTATCTGTGCACTGAATTATTTAAAGTCATCAGAAGCTTTTAATGAATGATTAACATGCCTGTCTAGAATTCTATGGAAGCGCCAGTCTTGATTCTAATAAAAGAACTGGTGATGAGTTTTTGTTTAATTTGATTTTTCAACATCACTCCAAATAAATTGTGATGGGGCTTATTAAAATTCATTCAAAATGTAAATGCTAAAAGCTAAAACTAACCAATTGAGATTCGATCGTCTGGGCAGACGGATAAAGGTATGTGACGGGGGGATGTTAGAATATAATCCGAAAAGGATGCTATTAAGTGTTCCAAAACCTTTTATCAGTCGGTAAGTACATATTTATATTTACCTGAGGGTCCTAAGATCGATTCCTGGCATGTCAGAAAAATATATCATTGATAAAATGTGAATTTCCTCTTTCACAGAGACTAATTAAAGACAAAGGGCTGAATATTGTGTCGGTTTTAGATTTAAGTTCGTTTATAATAAGTCGTGTGCTAATATAATCAGTCGGTTCAGAAATTGAACGTTAATTTTCTCAAAAATAAAATATTAAATAGTGATAAAGTCAAATTTTCAATCAAATCATGAACTTCTCTACCCCTCACCGCCCCCCTCTCCCCCGCCGGTGAACTGCATTCTATAATAAGGGTTGCAATTTTAATGTACATTAAACTGAAAAATAAATTTTAAAACTCTCACGTTTCAACGTAGTACTAAACTAATTTTACCCCCAAGATGCCCCCATGATCCCATTTAAACTACCCCGTGAGTAAATTCATGAAATATTGTCTTTGTTTTAGTATTCCTGTTTTCTTTGTTTTCCTTATGTGTATTCCACCTAGCAGTAGTTTAAAACCATTTAGTTTACCAAAAGACTGTGGTAGGCTCACTTTGTTTTTACTTGTAGGTAATTAGAGACAGAGTAAAGGGAGAATTAGTTAGCACGAAATGTAATTAAAGTTGTTGAAGCAACAAGAAAAATACACATTTAAGAATAGTACAGTTACGAACATGTTTTTATATCTGGCCAATTAAATTAAATACACTTCATAATTTTATGAAATGTTTTATTTGTAAAAAAAAAGAGCTTCAGGGAAAAATAATTAATCAAAGGCTTAATGTTTATGCATCTGAAACTAATTTTACGTTGAACAATGTATAAAGTGTATTTATATTAATGATCATGAGGGACATGAAAGCATGTTTCTCTCTGGATGTATGTGTGCTCAAAATAACATTATGAAAGTGTATAGGTTATGCTAGTAGCTATGTGAAACGTATATATTTTTTATATATGTTTGTTAGATAGCAGGACACAAAAGGGAAAAAACAACCATATTAGTGAACAGGCTACCAACAAGTTTATACAACACAGATATCAAATATTAGAATCCTTTAAATCTAGCCGTATTAAGCGAACAAACCCTTTACAAGAAAATCTAAGCGTTTGCCGCCATTTAAGGACATACTCAATACAAAAGGTGTATGTATGTGTGATCCCATATAGTTTCAAATGTAAACTACTCGCCTCGGTGGCGTAGTTGGCTAACGCGCTTGTCATGTTGAGCTCTACTGCTGAGGACGGGGAGATCGGGTTCGAATCTCGGTCGGGTGTACTGAGGGTGGTTTTTCCTAAATGGTTTTCCACTCTCCCTCCACGCAAATGCGGGTTCACTTCCTCTAATTCAACCTTCCCATTCCATTAGAGTAATTAGTACTTAAAGCGTATAACCCGAACGGGCAGTAAGACGCGGTGCTAAATATTATTATTATTATTCAAATGTAAATTACATGAATAACCACATATAATATATCGTGAGCTATTTAACAAGCTTTCTATTCCAGAGAGGACACAACAGTACAATCAATTAAGCTTCATATGAGGTACGCAAGAACGTTAGTGAATGCTTAGTGGACCGATAGTGTGGTCCCACCTCTTAACCTATGATGATTTAAACAAACCCATGCTGGTGTTCACTTAGCAACCACTTAGTGAAGTGTTTGCTTACGGCCCTATGTTTCAATTCTCTTAAGGCTGAGGGTAATCAAGTTGAAGAATGCATTTCAAGCACATTTGCAACAAAAAAAATATAGCAGACTACTTCGATTTAATAACGTCAACAAACTGTCAAATTTGTTAGAAGGTATAATACTCCAAGCAGTACAGTCAACAATTCGTCAGTTCGACCTTGGTTGCCTTGGGGTACTGTGCTCACCTCAGGACCCGAAGTTCATGGGTTCAAACCCAAGCGGGGTTGACGAATTTTTCTGGAGCAATAAAAATCCATAGCACAACTTCCTTCGGAGGGGAAGTAAAGCCGTTGGTACCATGTTTATTGTGGCATGTAAAAGAATCCTGAAAGTTTAGTTAAAATACCTTTCCCGGCAAAATTGGTAAGCCCTTTCACTCTCAATCATAGACATTCTCGTGTGCTGATATAATCATTCGGTTATAAAAATGCACGTTAAATATCTCAAACTAATAATTTAAAAAAATCCTGAGGAGTAAACCTACAAGGCTAAATGAGAACAACCAGCTCTTCCTCAGATTAGTTTCTCGCAGTTTTTGATTGACATGCTAGATGTCACTTGTGTGAAGATTCGCAATCAAATTACATCACATAAAACCTCTCACAGAGTCTTGTTTTGAGACGGATTGTTGGTTTCTCCTTAATGTCAGGTATAGCACATTAAACAAATAGAACATCACACATAGTCTAATTTCTAATGCCAGATAAAGTGTTGACTCTATTCATAAACAGCTAGCTTAGATTTTACAGTGTTGTCCAAAATCACACAAGATTTACTATTAATAGACACATCACATTGGTTTATTCCAAACAGAGCTTATAACTTAAACAGCATAATTTAAATTTTAAAAAAATCATATTATTTTGTATTGATGTTTATTTTTAAAGAACGTGTTTTTAATTGAACACACCTTTCGGAAATAACTCTGGAGAAACGTCATTATTTTTTCTAATTTAAAATAGTTTCACGTAAAATAAAAACATCAACTTAGTTTTATTAAAAGTAATATACTTTACTTAAGATACATATTAATATTCGAACCCCCTTCCTTCTCAAGTTTTATAAAGCACAGGATAAAAATAGATATAAAATTATAATATTCTATTTGAGTGATAATTTATATAATATTCTTAGTCAAACTCAGCTTAAAATTAATATCAAACTCGCTATTCCTTTATAGTATTTGACGTCATTTATATCCTAATATTTCATAAATAACTTTACCAAATTCAATCCATACACATAGTCATGCATGTGATTTTATTCTTAAAACTCTTAATGTTTTTTTTTCCCCACACATTTATCAACAACATTTAACCACGTCTTACATGGTCTGTCTACCCCTTATTTTTGATCCACACATTCTACCTTCATATATTTGCTTCATCACTCGATCCACACTCATCCTCTCAACACGTCCAAACATACTTAAGACTCTTCTTTCACATAGACCTATTAGATTCCCTTTCAAACAGCACTCCTTCAACCCACATTCATTACTGACTCTGTCCATATCAGTTTTTCCTTATTATAATCTTCTTAGATATCTCATTTCAACTTCATTCACCTTACTCTTATGTTTCTCCTGACAAACACACACCTCATATCCAGAAAACAATGTTGGTTTTAACACCATTTTATATACTGCCATATTTGCCTCTTTTGATAGTAGTTCATTCTTTGCAATAGTCTACATCCAACTCCTCTATGAAATACATTCACCTGTCTGTAGATTTCACCATCTAGCCTTCCATTTTTACAGAACATTCTGACCAGATACATAACATCACCCATTTGTTCTAATACAAGTATTTTATTAAATTATTGTTATTATATTTATTGTTAGGTATTCTGTCTTTCGACAGGTCCATTCCTTTTGTCGGTGTACTTAGACCATCGATGCCTGTTCTCTGCCTCCTCCTTCAAGCCCCAGAATTTTCTTATTTTCTTCTTTATAATGTATATGAATAAACCAATGTATTATCATATTCATCTTCAATAATGCAGTGTACACATAAAAAGTTACCTCCAGATTAAAATATGAAAAAATATCACCATTTATATGTCTGCAATTCTTAAATAACAAATGTATTGAACCAAAACATAAAACGATCATTTCAAGAATTAAATTTAAAATATTTATGTTTAAAATAACCAGCCCCTGCACTTATCTATTTTAATAAATAAAATATATTTGTAATTAAAAGGATTTAATCTCGGTGGGAGGTGTCCTAAAATTGTTGCTGTAATCCTCAAATGATTATCGCAGGTGCCTGGTGCTCTAAAAGGGTATCTGCCACCGCAAGAGATAGGATGGTAGGACAACAAGATGGGTAGCTCAAAGATAATGACGGTTTAATCGTCTGATGTTCCATATTCCACAGTTCCCTGTCCAAGGCTCGGTACAACATAGCCTACTTGCGTGCCACCCACGCGTCAAATAAGATTGGCGCCTAAACCCAAGAAAAGCCATTGTGAATCCTTCCTATCTGCATATATTTAGTTAGGAATATCCTCCCAACTACTCGTTACTGTTCCTTGGATCAGTGGGGTGGGTACGTATTACCACAAGTTTAATTACTGACGAAAATTTGATATAAGACGCGAAATAGAAGGAGACACTCAGAAAACCGTTACGCTAAGTACACAAGAAATAGTGATGTAAAACATGGAGGTTATTTTCAAGTTGAATTATGAGAGGAAGAAAATGTGTATTTAGTTAAATGAGTTTTAGCCATGCATTGCTACCAAGACATTTAATAAACGTTCAATTATTTTATTCAATGACAAGTAAATACGTTTAAGATCCATGGAGGGAAGGGTATGGAGATTTATTGACCTGAAAAATATTTTTTATTTAGATAGTGAGTGAATAATTACTACAGAAGATCTATTTCCTTGCAGTATGTTCACTTAACTCAATGTAACGTGTATATGGTAAGTTATATTTTGTTGGAAAGTAAATATATTTTATTTTTGTTTTAACAAAATGATAAAAACCTTACACACAGCTAGTAGCTTGCATGGTGCTACAAATAATTTCACACTGACTGTATTGTATTTCCAAATATTACTAACGCAACCAACATTTTATACCATAATCGATGTTGGCAAAACAAACATTGTAACTTTTATTCCCATTGAAATTTATCTGACACCTAAAAAAGTTGATGGATCTATTTTCACGTATGTATACGTCAGGAAAATAATGTTATCTGCATCTGTCACATTTGATAGATATTATCAATACCTATTAAATGTTATCAATTTGTCTACCAATTTTTTTTAAAAAAGGGCCTTTCAATGAAAATAGGACCTAAAAGTTACTCTAATTGAGGAGGGATAGTTAAAGATAGCTCAATTACACTTAGGTAATTTATTTTATTTCAAAACTTAACAGTTATAACATTGATGAACTATTTTACAAACAAAATATGAAAACGTTATTGAAATATTATTTATAACTTAACATTGATAAAATAAAACATACAATAATCTATACCTATGTAATCTATAACTCAAAGTTATTAAATTCTAGTTTAGAAGATGTAATTTAGAATAAATGCCAATAAATAGAGATAAAAGAGTTTGTGAAATCATGTACTTTTTTAACCGGAAGAAGTTCTGAAATAAAAAACAACCACTATTTGACAAGACTTTATTTTTAAACCGTGTCTTACTAATAATTCGGGTTATACACTTATGTACTAATTACTCTAATGGTTTTAGGAATGGTGAAGATTATATATAGATGAAGTGTGCCCACATTTGCATGGAGGGAAAGTGAAAATCCAGATTTGAACCTTGACCTCCTTGTCATCGGCAGTATAGTCTACTGCGAGCGAAGTGCCTTAGACCATGTGGCCACCCAAGAGAGTCACAATCATTTGTTTCTCAATTTATTTCAATTTACATTTTCTAAGCTAGAATTCATAACCCTACCATATTTTGCGACAGATTTTTGCCTTCTATTTAGTTCAATGTTCATTCACTTTTTTTTAAACATAATCTCACATTGTATGAAGTTCGATTTGTTTCCTTTTTGAGTTCCATTTGAATAATGACTTTAAGATTTATTTTTAATTGAAGTTTTCAACGTGCACTTTATAAAGTGACTGAATATATCAGCATACTAAACTATACTGAATTAAATCTAGAACAGACAACAGCCAACCCCCTACCATTAATTCACCACTGGTAAAGGGGAAATCCATTTCCGTCCATTCTAAATATTTCGGCCATGCCAGGTATCTAACTTGAGACCCTTAGTGTATTAAGTAGACACGCTAAAGGTGTCGGTATTTACAATTATTGTATTTTTATATTTTCTTAGAATGTATTGACTCATCATCTTTAATCTACTATTGATCATTGACTTCTTGATGCAAATTAAATTATATTTGAAATGCAGCACGCTTTAATTTTAATACAGATATTGTTTTTGTTTCATTTATCAAATTATTCATTTTATAACCTCCATATCCAAATTCTAACATGTTTTTGAAAATTGTATTGGTATTGATGGAAGAGAAGATCTGTATGGCAGCGCTGATTATGAAAGAAAAACATTGAAAGGACTTTTTTTTTTGTCCAACTGGCGTCCCTTGAGATGTGCTGCCCCTTACACCTTACAAACATTAAGAAGGGAGAAAGACTAGGCAGGCAACTGAACCTTGGTAGAAAAAGGGCTAATGTCACACTTACATGTTTCTGAGAAAAGCCAAATTAAGTCTCTAAAAGTTTTTGAATCTACATATAGCATACAAAGAATTTTTTTCCCAAAAGTTTTAATTATTTCATTATTCTTTGGAATGGCATCTAGTAGCTAATTTAAAAGCATATTTCTCTTTTTAAATGTTCTTAAGACTTTTTTTGGACATTGGCCCCCTTGATAAATTAAAGTGAAGGGGCATAGGCCCCTTTCAACTAAGTGTATATAGATTAAAACACATGACTGAAGCCAATTCATCATATTTTTATTTTCATTATATTCTATAGCTGACAACTGAATGATATTGTGGTTTTCTAGTGACCATCACGTGACATTGGGCTGTCACGACAACAGCCAATGTCACGCAAAAAAGGTACATGGAAGTTTAAAAATGTTGTTATTGGGTCATTGTCACACCAAAAAGGGACATGTAAGTTTAAAAATGTTGTTATTGGGCTAATGCCCACACATTGGCCCTTTTTGTTTTAATGTACATATCACATTGGCCCTTAGAGAAAGGTCCTAACTTGGAATATAGTTCGGGTAGGACATTGGCCATTTTTTTATTTGATAGGATTCATCATTTTGAGATGACTAGTGGACATAACTTAAATTCGATGATTTTGGACATTGGCCCTTTTCCTACCAAGGTACATACATATCCAAGAGCTTTTCGTGAACTATAAAAACGCACCCCCTCCCCCTTTCCTTAAAAAAAAAAAAAGAAGATGCAATGGTTTCCCGGCGGCGCTTTGGATGTCGACGTTCGTCCTATTATCATTCCTTCTCTCGCTTTGCCCACGCAAACCAACACATTCGCAAAAGAATATAAAATAGGTATGGATACAAGAAAAACCTGAAGAGATGAGAGAGAGTGAGAGAAAGAGAAAAGAAAGGAGATATGATGTGATACGTGCAATGATGGGTTCATACGTTTTGAGTGGTTAACATGAGATTGGTTCAGCGCCATTTTCCAAGTGAAGCGAGCTTTGTGTTTCCGTTGGGACCACTTATCAAGCACAGCTATTCCAAACTTAGGATTTTTTATAACAAACTTTTCCTTGTTTAAATAAGCAACGTTTAGGCTCTTTTTTTTTGCTAAAATTCTACGAAAAAAATATTTACTCTTTAAATACGATTAAAATATATATATATATTTGCTTTTCTATAAGTCAGCATCTATTTTATTAATCTTATTCTGTATATAAACTTATTTTTAAAGAAAAATTCATCTGAAACTAAATTATTTATGCAGTCTCGGCTCTCTGACACACATAATACCTAGAAGAAGTGTCGAGTCTCGTAGATATTTTTTTAAAAGTCAAATTAAAATTAGAAGTAAGTTTATTAATTTATAGATACGCGTAAATGGACTGAAATATCTAAACCGTATTTCTCATTGAATGACAATTTCAAGTAGAAGTAAGATTAGAACTTTGAACTAAAATGTCTTGAAGTCCATTGTAGATTATCACTATTTTCAGCCCAAACAATTATAGAAATGTGTTATCTCCCTAAATGTAAATATCTAACAAATAATTAATTACCTGCTTCTTTCTGTTCTAAATAGTTAAATCCCAATAAGTTAAGTAACCATTTCCAAGTTCATTTTGTGCATTATTATTATTATTATTATTTATTATTAGCACCGCGTCTTACTACCCGTTCGGGTTATACGTACTTACGCTAATGTGTAATGGTAGGGTGATTGTGAGATTAATTGGAGGACTTACAGTTTAACGTGGTATCCGAACCACGGTGGAGGCCTGGCATTCCCCACATTCACAAGTTGTGATTAATACACGCTTTGTCAGAGGTGAAGGAAGGGTTTGGTAATCAGATAAACCTGTGCCGGGACCGAGGATTGAACCTTGGACCCCCAGCACAGAAGTCTGACACCTTACCCCTTGACCACCAGGTCATCATCATTTTATACATTATTAAATGTTGTGGAGATTCCCGATGCTTGCAATTTACAGTAGGCCTACCACGCCTGCGATAAATTAATCCTGCAACCTACCATTCATTCGTGGACCAGCAAACGTTTGTTCAACTGCTGCTATGTGGATTGATACATCGAAGTCAAATGTCAAATACATGTATTTTAGAGAATGTTATTATCTTCCTGTGGAATTTATATACGTCATATAGGTGTATATAGCTCCCATTTATGTATCTATCCAACCAAGTGAGCTTAAAGACTATATAATGTTACATTCCCTCCAACTTCTGTTGATGACTACTACTACTAAAACACTTATCCATGGACAACTCTTGTAAATATTATATTAATCTTGTCTAGTTATTTTTTCAGAAAGGGGTCGGTTGTCGTTAAATCCCGGCCAGGTATAATTAATTCACTAAATGGTTTCTCACTTTCCCTCCACGAAAATGCGTGTATATTTCCTCTAGATTATATCTTTCTCATCCCTAGCACAGTGTATTAATAATTATAATATGGATATTCGGGATGAATAATTAGAAAGTAAATAAGTTTATATCCACTGAAAGATAATTTGAGATTAATTTCTAGGGGTTTGCGAAGGTGACTTTTTAAATGCAAAGCGAAGAAAAATCAGAGCTAAGGTAGGAGATAAGGATTTGTTTCATGTCACGTAACAGTATTTTAAATTTTTAAATAATCTAGGTATAGTTAAAGTTTAGAGAAATAAACAAAGCACACTGTATTATTTTATGCATACATATCTGAATTTATATCTGATTATATAGATGTAATTTAATCATGAGTCAGTGTTAAAATATTCTTTAGTAGTTGTTATAAAAATGATTGTGTGTTTAAATATGTCATACTTAAAGAGATATTTCAAATATGTTCATGATATATCTAACGTTTCTTTGTCCTTTTAAATGATAATAAAATGAGAATGTTGGTGTCGAAATGGAATCGAAGGAGATTTGAACTATCTAGATTTCGATTATTCAAATATTCACACATCCCTATTAATTTATTATAATATATAATAGCTACGTTATATTTGCTGAGCTTTTCAGAATTGGAACGTTAATAAATGATCAAATTATCATTTTTAATAAAATATAAGTTAATTTAATCAAGTGAACGAGAAAAAATATTAACGGAAATAATTAAATAGAGCTGAAACAGATGTGTCTATCGTACTTGAAACTTAAAAAAATAAAAAAGTAATCGTCATAACAACTGTTTGCTCTCTTGAGTGGCAAAGTGTAAGGCAAGAATGGTGTTATTTAAGCCTTGTAAGAAAAAAAATAACAAATGACTGACAGTAGCGTAAAGTAAACAAGGAAAAGGATTATCATAGACGCACATTGAAGTCTTGATTTCTATCATCGTTGGTTTTACTTGTTTGCCTCTTGCATGCTCTGGAGGGTGGCCAAATCTCTTGTCTCAGCCCTCTTTATACAGAATGGTAAGAGCAAAGAGAAAGAAAAAAATTATAAAGAAAGCATGAAGAAGGGAAAAAATATAGAAAAGGAGGGAAAACCTTTCCCCACTTTCAATCACTCTTTATATTGGGCCCATGGTGCTGAGAACACACAAGGGATTAACAGTTTCAACCGATTCTTCTTTTGGTTTCTTTTTCTCCGTTTTCCATTCCTTTTTATGTGCACACCCTGAGAAACAGAAAGAAAAATGGAAATGATACCTTTACCTTACATATATATATAACATAAGATTTCACGTTGTTCTTATTGATATATTCACAGTCGAGCTCTGAGTTGACTATATACATTCACGTTGTTCTTATCGATATAATTATATACAGTCACGTTGTTATCCATGATATATATATGTATAATATATATATATATATACTTGTTTGCCTCTTTGCATGCTCTGGAGGGTGGCCAAATCTCTTGTCTCAGCCCTCTTTATACAGAATGGTAAGAGCAAAGAGAAAGAAAAAAATTAATTATAAAATTATAAAAATTATAATATATATATATATATATATTATACTACTATAAAGCCACATGGCTGACTCACTCACTGACATTAATGTTTACCCACTTCCAGATGAGCTAGAAATTTGAAATTTGGCAAACTTATAGCTTCTAGCCTGTAACCGACAGGAAAATTCCAAAAAATTAAAAATTTTAATTCTAAATTTTAACCCCCGAAAAAATTCAAAATGTCGGAGCAACTTTAAAGTCGGTGCGGACCTTTCTTTGGAGGTCTTTTGTGACTAAACGGTAAGACCTATCAAAAACGGCTCTGGAATTATATTAGTTTACATCCACTTGCAAAGAAAACTCACAGGGGGTTCGAGGGCAGAGCTCCCAACGAGCAAGCCGAGTAGTTTTTATATAGCCTTAGTCATCTCCAAACTGCACTGTGAATATTATCAATAGGAACGTGAAATCTTACATAAAATATTGTATATAAAATGGGATAGAGATATTCCTCATTAAATTTATTTACCAATTGTTATAACGCCATTTATATAAAAAAAATATTATTGTTAATCAACCAAATTGTGTAAATAAGTGCAGAAATGTTCTAACTAAACACAGACATAGTATGACATTGCGTTTTCAATTTGAAAATTTATATTTAGTATAGTTTCACATAAATGTAATTAATGGTACTTGTGAAGGTGGAAATTAACCCTGGTTATGGATTCAGACATCTCTGCATACAGCTTTCAATTAAAGAGTTTACTATTATTTATCATATCACCGCGTTTTACTACCTGTTCAGGTTATAAGATTATGTACAAATTACATTAATGGTTTGAGTGATGAGTGAGGTTATATTAACAGGAAGTGTACCAGCATTTTCGTGGAGGATAGTGGAAAACAATTTAAGGGAAAACCCACTCAATACATCCAACCGAGATTCGAATCTTGATCTCCCCGTAATTGGCAAT
>CABFOW010002881.1:54924-67424 GCA_902141385.1 Timema californicum | reverse complement strand
CACTAAAAACGCTTTGGTGGTCGAAACCCGTTCTCAGACTGGAGGTATGTTTTCCCCTAGATGGTTTTACCCTCTCCCTCCATTCAAATGCGGGTACAATTCCTCTCCGTACAGCCTCACTCATCCTTAACATTGTGATTGGTTCATTAGAGTCCCAAACGGAAAGTGATCCGTTGTGTTACGAAATTAATATCTATCACCGTGGGACGACAAATTATCATGACTACTATTATCAAAACAAGCTACTACAGTGGAAATGTGTGAGTAGTTTGTCAGTAGCGCAATTCAAAGTTCTCAACGATGTTAACTTACAAACTTATGCGTAAAAAAGAAACTAGTAGTCTCACTTTATAACATTAAATATTGATTTCCATGTCTTTTAAACAAATATAAAACTAATTATCTTTGATCTGAACATAAGTTTGAATTGGTTTTAACTGAATGTATTTTATAAAACATTCTGAAATGTTTCCGAAACAACGTAGGTTACGTTGAATTTATTATATATACATTCACAATCCATTTTCTGAAACAAGTTTTATTTTTGTTGGTATAATCATCAAATATTCACTAAGAAATTACCTCAACATAAGCCAAATAAATAATTTTGTCTTTTAAGGAGAATTTTATAACTAATAAACAAAAAAACACATACACTGTCAACAAATATAAATATTTTGTTCTTTGCTAAATATTATACTAAAACAAATTAAACATTGTGCCGCACAGATTTTCTCTCTTATCTTAAATTAAGACATTTACTAAAAAAAATAATCACGAAATGAAATCATACACATCGTTGCAGAAACATTTCACAAAATAGAATACATTAAATAATATACACTGTTACAGAAGCATTGAAAAAAAAAAGGAACATCTCTATTAACCAAAGAGCTCCTTAGAAAAAATATATATGTATATCTAATAAGAAAATTGGTTCTACAAAGGTGTATTCTAAATAATATATTTTATTTTTAACGGTAATGTTTTGTCATTGCAAGTTCATAAACCTTTAACTGTTGCCAAACGCTTAGCGACACCCGATTTAAGAAGGCCTGTTTTAAATCCTAACATTTATAGGAATACTTCCGCCGTAAATACCTTTGTTGATTATAGGGAAAAAAGGTATAATCTGAAATAGCTATTATTTGTTTTAGTACCATGTTTTACTAAACATTCAGGTCATACATCTATGTACTAATTACGCTAATGGTTTTAGGGATGAAGAAGGCTATATTTATAAGACCTGTACTCACATTTGCATGAAGGGATAGTCGAAAACAATTTTAGAAAGAAACCTCGGTACAACTGATCGAGATTTGAACATGGAGCTCCCTGTAATTGACAGTGTAGTATACTGCGAGTGTAGCGCGTGATACCACCCGGCCAATGAAACAGGTGGTAGTTTAATAGATCTAAGCGTTTACTCTAAAATAAAATAATTATTCTTGTTTGAACTGATATCGTTGATACATGCGTGACTTATTAAATGACACGGGTAATTCTGAAGTTAATTTCCCTGGCAAAATATTTACGCCACCCACCCTTATCTTGAGCTAGTTCTATCCAGTCCACCTCATTACATCATATCCCTATCTTGAACTAGTTCTATCCAGTCCACCTCATTACACCCTATCCCTATCTTGAGCTAGTTCTACCCATTCCAGCTCATTACACCATATACCTATCTTGAACTAGTTCTATCCATTCCACCTCATTACACTATCCCTATCTTGAGCTAGTTCTATCCATTCCACCTCATTACACTCCATCCCTATCTTGAGCTAGTTCTATCCATTCCTACCTCATTACACCCTATCCCTATCTTGAGCTAGTTCTATCCAGTCCACCTCATTACACCCTATCTCTATATTGAGCTAGTTCCATCCAGTTCATTTGTAAGTATTGTCCTTATATTATAATATTGTATGTTTACAATAAGCTCGTATTCTTTTGCAAGATAATTAAAGGGTTTTACTAATTATAGTAAGATGATAGTTATAGTGGGAAGCAGTGTGTGAAAAGTCTTAAGTGTTTTATTGCGCCTAACATTGATAACATTTCATTTATTATTAATACTATTTAAGAGTTATATTAACTATCCCATGACAGCTGCAGGTTGCATAAGATTTATGTATGAATATAGGAAAGTAGCTTAAATAACTTTTGTAGCTGATATGGGCCTATTCTTTCCTTCCTACCAGAATGGTCATTGAACCAACCTCTCCGGAGACTAAACCCTTTGTTCCACTTTTTAACTAGTTCTAGACTGAATTTGGAAAATATTTATCTCAAACAGAAAATCAATTCCATCGATTTATCAGTTTGCTACCCCTCAACATTCATTAGATGGTTTATATCAAAGTCTTGACCCATATTGTATTATTTTAAAATATAACATTCATTGTTGTTGCCATTTATAGTCGTCAAGAATTGAAGAGTACAAGAGGAAAAACGAGTTAAGTCCCATTACAAACATTTTCCAAGATAACTTTTATATTCCAGTAATTACTTCTTTTTTAATTAATTAAAATTATCATAGCTTCAACAGGTAGTAAGGCGCGATGCTAGAATAAATAAATCTAAAAACGACAGAGACATCTTTTAACCATAATATAAAGTGCATTAAAAAGGTATCATGATTATCTAACAGATGGCAGCACTAGCTCAATTAAAATTGAAGTTTCCCTTTTTTCCCCTGTACCTTTCCATTGTATCGATATAATCGACTATCCAACGTTTTATTTTTTATCAGTGAGTTTTAATACCCATTCGGGTTTTACGTATATGTACTCAATCACGCTAATATGTAAGTGATGATAAGGATTAATTTAAAGGAAATGTTCCCACATTTTAGTGGAGAGAGATTGAGGAAACCATATAAATGACAATTATATTTTGATATAACTTAGAGGACTAGATTAGGTCAAGCTTTGACCAAGGTGATATTTGCCAGTTGTGAATGAAACCTTCGACGGCGTACAATAATCACACTGCATTCTCTAAATTGTATAAATGACAAACCAATAGCCCAGGCTTTCCGTGGGTTTCGTATTTTCTGTCATTTTGAAACAATAATTCAAAAACTAACCCCTCTCATGAGATAAATTTCGAAAAATTAAAAAAAAAACTTAACACTTACCTATAAAGACGCTCCCTGCCAAGTCTCGTATTTCTATCTCGAGCAGTTTGGAAGATACTGTAATGCCTTAGAGAATGTTACAGCCCCCATTTCCCTCCCTTAAGGTTGAATTTCGACAAACTCCTTATCGCATACCTGCAACCTGAAGGAACCTCCCTGCCGAATTTCCAGATTTATGTTCAAGGGGCTCAGGAGATACAGTGAGTTAATCAGTGATTCGATCAGTTAGAGAGTAAGTCAATCAGTCAGTCAGTCAGTCAGTCAGTCAGTCAGTCAGTCAGTGAGTCAGTCAGTCAGTGAGTCAGTCAGTGAGTCAGTCAGTCAGTGAGTCAGTCAGTGAGTCAGTCAGTGAGTCCATCAATAATTTATTCAGTGAGTCAATCAATGAGTCAATCAATGAGTCAATCAGTGAGTCAACCAGTGAGTCCATCAGCAATTTAGTCAGTGAGTCAATCAGTGATCGAGTCAATGATCCAGTCAGTCAGTGAGTCAGTCGGTGAGTCAGTCGGTGAGTCAATCAGTGAGTCAATCGGTGAGTCAATCGGTGAGTCAATCGTTGAGTCAATCGGTGAGTCAATCGGTGAGTCAATCGGTGAGTCAGTCAGCAATTTAGTCAGTGAATCAGTGACTTTTCAGTGAGTCATTGAGTCAGCCAGTGATTCAGTGATTTGTCAGTGAGTAAGCGAGTAACTCAGCCAGCCAGTCAGTATGTCAGTGCCTTAATCTTTAGATTGGTGTGCAAACTTTCAACTTCTTACTATTTTAATTGTTTTCTTATAAAATAAAAGGGTACGTCTATATTATATACTTACAGTCCACTTTTCATAGGAAGAAGCTTTGATAAAATATAAACATTTGTTTGCGGCTAACATTGATAGCCTTTTACTATATTGGTATTATTCTATAGTTATCGATAACATTAATAGTGACAGCTGCAGATCACGTGATTTTACGTATGAAAACGTGAAAGCAAATTAGTACCTTTTATATCTGTCAGATAAGGCCCTTCTTTTGAAAATAGGACGGTATGTAGAGTAGATTTTTCTTAATCTGCAAAGGGACATTCTTACCTTGACTGATACACTATGGCTTTATCTTTACCTTTCAGAGAAAATGGAAGCTACAGAACGTTTATCATGAATACAACACGATAGTAAAATGTGTTTGCATAATTTGTAAACATACATCATGGAACTCGGGTTATGAGACTAAATATATAAGGCCACAAAAAGGAGATGGACGATGGGCTCTTCAGACCATATATACGCTATGTTACGGGGAAGGAATGATTGAAGTAATTTAAATGAAGTTTATTTCTATTTGCTCGGAGAGTGGATTGAAAGCTTTAACATGTAAACAGTGTGCACAGTCATAATGGCTTGTTAGATGCGGTGGGATAGAAAATAAAAAGCATACGTAAACAACACTGGAGGGCACTATTGGGAAACACCGTTGCCATTCTACCGTTTTCGTGTGTTAAGTCTCCTCAAAAATATAAGACAGGTTTGGCAACGCTGGTCAGTTGACGTTGCCAGTAGCGCCTTCTTACCCCAGCACGTCACCTTCCTATATAACTGACAGCGAGGATATTTGGCAACAGTTGAGTGAGAGAGGTCGATGATAAAGCTTTTGTTCGTGAGACCAGCAGTTCCCTCAGCGGTGATATTGGGTGTAGCTCAAGATTGACCGGTTGGGATGTGACCTTAATAGTCCCAGTTCAGAACCAATGCGGACCGTCCGTAAAAAACCCTTCCATGTGCAGATTAAGGCATGTGCCAAGTGTGCCATGTACAGGGGCCCCAGGGGTTGATACTCTATTGACAATAATTTCTGAGGTAAAATAGTAAATTTGTTAATATTGAAGAATTAGCTAAATGCGACGTGATAAAAACGCAAAAAATAGATTTAAATAATAAAATACTGTTTACTATACTAATACTATTATTATTTTATCTGCAGATGGTGGATTACGTTAAATACAACTACACTGAAATAGCCAATGATTATATAATGTCCAGTATTATTAGATTATTATTAGCTATAAATTTACAGTAATATAATTCATTAAGTATACCAGTTAATATAGTATTAACCATTAGTATGTTGATATATAAACTCATGGTACTCGTCATGATTGGTAAAGGTTTGCAAAAAAAAAAAGTTTGTCTCTAAATAAAATTATCCATGTATGATATATAATCATTTATTGGGGAACTAACTTCTAAGGGCCCCAAGTTTTACTTGGCATAGGGCCCCCAAGTTAATCCGGGCCTGTCCATTGGTCCGAGGTGTTTATTAATGCGTGCTGACAGACTATTTCAACTATTTAGCACCCACTTCAATCGCCGAATGGTCTAACTCTAAAGTATCAGAATTTGTGTTGGACTAGATTGCTGTTTATTTTAGCATACATACTAATTACACTAATGATTATAGGGATGAAGAGTGTTACACTTAAGGGAAGTGTTCCCTAATTTGAATAGAGAACGAGTGGAAAACCATTTTGTAAAAACCACCCTCAGTAGACCCGACAGGGATTCGAAGCCCCAACTCTCTGTCATCAGCAGTCTAGTCTAACATGAGAGTGATGCACTGGACCATGTGGCCACCGAAGCAGGTGTCTTGATATCAGATGATGGGAGAGGTTATGGTTCTAAACCTAGTCAGTTCTACTGAAGGTGTTATTTCTTAAATGGTTTCTCACTCTTTCTCCAAGCTAATGCGAGTAGATTACCTCATCCCTACCCCATTATAATAAATATTACCTGTACGGCTGTGGTAGAAAAAACTTGTTTAATTATCTAGTTGGAGGACCTAGCGGTCTAGGGGTAAGGTGTCAGACTTCTGTGCTGGCGGCCGGGGTTCAATCCTCGGTCCCGGCACAAATTTATCTGATTACCAAACCCTTCCTTCACCTCTGACAAGACATCTTGTGAATGTGGGGAATGCCAGGCTTCCACCGTGGTTCGGATTCCACGTTAAACTGTAGCTCCTCCATTTCATCTCCCAATCACCCTACCATTACACATTAGCGTAAGTGCGTATAAGCCGAACGGGTAGTAAGACGCGGTGCTAATAATAATAATAATAATAATAATCTAGTTCCCGTATTGGTGAACACGTGGACTCCATTTCAGGCTCATCTAGTCTGATTTTAAGGTAAAGAAAGGTTTGTATCTAGGATATATACCACGTGTACTGATGGTAGTTTATCCTACAATAGTTTTCCACTCCCCCTACAAGCAAGTGATGGGTACACTTCCTTTCAAACATTATCTTCCTCAACGCTTATAAGTTATCGTGATAAAATGCGTACAACCCGTGGTGAATAAATTATAAAGTAGATGTGAGGTTGAAAGGAAATTGACCCATTTTTAACTGAACCTTGAGGGTTATTTTTTAAAATTTGTAAAAAGTAAATTAACCATAAATTAATTTATAATTGAGAAATAAATATTAGGCACGTAAAATATTACTCCGAAAACAATTTTTTTTAATCCAAAATTTTTTTAAATATATAAATTTTCAAAAATCAGCATTTGGTAAGTCACTGTTTGATTATTTTTTTGAAGAAAGAAAATACTTAAAATTATCTATATTTTAGAAAATTACCAGGCACCTATTTTGAACCAAATCATTTGAGTCATTTTTAAAATATTTCAAATTTTTAAATAAAATGTCTAAAGTTGACAACACACGATTTACTATTTACTAAAAACTCATAAGATTTGTGGGAGTAAATAATATACATTGTTGCAGAAAAACTGCACCAAATATCATAAATTAAATAAGCCACACTTTTACATAGACATTACAATAATATATCTCTCCAAGGTGAGATCAAGGGTCCCACATACCTTAGAACATTCGACCACAGAGCGCCTTCACATATTGTATTATTAACAAGGGGATAAATGGGTTATTATTTTGAGGAAGTACACCCCCATTTTGAGTCTAAGGAAAGTGGAAAACCATTTTGGAAAACAATTACCATTTCAGATGAATGGGATTTGAAAGCTAACCTATCCGTCAGCAGCAAACTGGACTATGTAAAAAGATCGGTGTGGGTTAGACGGTTGTTGTCCGAGTGCTAGGGCAGACTGTCTTGTGGTAGTGGTCGATATTTGAATGACGGCTGCTTGAATACGACCAATTCTTCACTTTTTCTCAAGAGGTTTCGTCACTATTGTGTAGAACTTGTATCAGACAAGGTTGTTACACCATAAATATCAGGTTTGTTTATTATTTGATTAAATTAATACACGCAACATAAAGGCTCTTAAATAGTGTATATTTATGTTTTGATCCGCGTCTTACAATCCGTGCTTTTAACCACACTAATTACCCATTTCAGTGACCGAATGGTCTAAGGCATCACTTGACTGCTGATGAGGGGGTCATTGGTTTTCGAATCCCAGCAAGCAATTACAAGCAATTACACCCACTGGCGTACCTAGGAGTCTTCTTAAGGAGGTGTAAAGCAATCAAGTTTGTATCCATAATTAAATTTCTGGTGGAGAAAAGGAGGGAGCTTAGGGGAAACAGCTTCATAACCACTGGAGGTGAATATAATTGACGATTAATAAATACCTCTAGATGCTATTTAAATTTTATTTATGGTAACAAAGAATAGTGATTCCAATAATATAAACTATCTTAGTTTTGATACATCGTTTCAAAGTTATTTTTTCAATGGTTTTTCCGTTTGGTAACTTTTGGGTCAATTTTAACGTATATTATGGTAAACCTACCAAAATATTTTCCCGACAAAATGACGGGGGCTGTTATAAAATAAATAGTTTTACTCTTCAACCCAAAGGGAATCCAATAATCCTTACCAGAAAAATGTTTCAAGAAAAATTGATCCAACTAGAAGCTATCCCAAAAAAAAATTCAAATTTCAAATGATTCTAGAATATTTTTTAAGTAATCGATGTCCGGAGAACATTTAAAAATTCATTTCCTCTAGAAATATTTAAAGTAATCCTCCTCTGGATTTTTTATGTTTTTTTAATGGATGCTCTATAATATATTTGGTATGGTGGTGATATGACAAATTTTTGGAAATTGGATGCCTTTAGAAGCTATTTAGAATGGTTCATTGCTGGCAAATTGTTGAAAATTAATTTGAGATATAGGGCAAGGGGTGCAACTGCCCTCTCTACCCCCTCCCTTCCCCCCGGGTGAGCCACTAATTACAGCGTAAGTATTCCACTGAAGTATACAACAAAGAAAATAAACAATCAGTCAAATACTTTTTTTTTGTTCACCCAGTAAGTAGTGTGCTTTTGAAAGAGAGTATATTTCACCCGCTATTTAATAAATTAAGGCTATATCCATAAAAATGACCGTGTATTCACTTCGAAAAACAAAGCCTCAGTATCAATTTCCAGGCTTCCAGCCCCAAAAGGCTGGAGTGAGGAGCAAGAAGACGAATAAACAGAAATGACCTTGCACCAAAAGAGTAACGCTACTGTGGATTCACACGTTCACAGAAAAACAAGCATAGAAACGAGATCACGTGATAAGCTCTAATCCTATCACAATATATCCACCTTATCGCCGCGAGCTGTTCTGCTGAAGGTTACCAGGTGGTCTAGGGGTAAGGTGTCGGACTTCTGTGCTGGTGATCCAGGGTTCTATCCTCAGTCCCGAAACAGATTTATCCGATTGCCAAACTCTTCCTTCACCTCTGACAAGACGTGTATTAAATACAACTTGCGAATGTCTGGAGTGCCAGGCTTACACCGTGGTTCGGATCCCACGTTAAACTGTGGGTCCTCCATTTCATCCCATTGTACCGTGGCCACAAACATCTACGCCATCTAACCACCGCACACTTACCCCATTCTACTGGGATACCGGCACCTTGTTTACATCCTCCGCTAACATCAACAAACATGACTGTCCAACTCTCAAGTTAAACAAAAAGGATGTCCCGGAGTGCGTCGGGATCCAGCCCTGTTTCACAGAGTGGCGAGTGATGCGTAGGCGCTAGGACTCTGAGAAAAATGCTCTCTCTGCAATTACGTCTTACCCTACCCCCTCTAACTGTCGCTCTTTCGACGTTGTGCGCAGGCGTCAAGAAGAGCCCAACGCTATAATTCGTGGAAAATGATATCATTTGACTTAAAATAACTCCCTCCCATATTTTACCCGCTGGGAAACTTTGAATATAAGCTTTGATGCCGATAGAAATTAGGAGTTGTTTGTAATATCATGTAAGTCGTCGTAATTTTGGCCAAATTATATATATATATATATATTGCTGAATGTGAAACTAGGTATATTTAACCCGCCGATATAATGTAGAGCTTAAATCTTGATATTCTTTGGACGTATTTTTTTTTTTATTATTCCATTGGGCTTGTTTTGGAAAGCACTGTAATGTGGTATTTAACGGTTCGGGATCCGAGTTTGGGTGACCAATTCTTATTTATATATTATTTAATCTTATCTTTGATAGTTTTCTCGCCTTGTTAATTTTTGCCTTTAAATTTAATGTTATTTTGATTCTAAGTCTAACTTGGGATGTTAGGTATCTTCGACTGTATCCAGTAGATATTTTTGAAATGGTAGGAATATACTGTTATTGTAGTGGATAGAATAAAATGTATAACTTAGTTTTACGACATAGCTACCCCCGCGCTTCACGGATTAATATTTAAAAATAATTTCGTATATGATAAATTGCGAATCTTGGGGTATTGTTATGAGCAAAACCTTACTAGTTTATTTATTTAAGTATGTTTTATAATCATGATTTTGTCAGAAGTATACACTTTCAAGACGAACTTTGATAATAAATAGGCCTGAAGGCCATTATATATATCATGTTTCTCTTTTTCATTCAAGTATAGCAATCCCCTATTTCCCTCCTTGTGTATTCTCAAATTACCTTTTTCCATATTTATCCAGATAGCTAGGTCTGTATACTTGGGCTGCGCATTTGAGAGTAGGCCAATTAAAGGTCTCTGGTGATCAACCATTATTTTATTTGTCTTGTAACGCCTCCTCTATAGATAAGATTGATCACAATCCCCCTACCATTACAAATTAGCGTAAATTAGCGTAAGTGCGTATAGCCCGAACGGGTAGTAAGAAGCGGTGCTAATAATAATAAGGTTCTGCTGAAGTTCAATATATCCCTACTTTGTCTGTCCTGTCTGAGATGTTAGGCACAGGAAAACCAATCAAATCTCAGGACCAACCATTTCAAGTCAGTGCGCACGCGCATTTGACAACGCATGCTTTGTAGAGCTAGAAGCAAGCAGACATCTTCGTTATCCGTTGTGAGGAGATTTGAAATAACCAGTTAATATAAAATAATCGGGAGCATGATCCAAAATATATGTTTATTGACTCGAAAATAAAATATTTTGATGATCAGCTGTTTTAAGTTAGCGTTGCAATGAATCCAGTTTGTGAATTGCTACGTCACTGGGGCAGATTATGCTTTCTATTTTCTGTGAACGCGTGAATCAAACTTCCTACCTGAAAACGCGCGGTGGACTAACATCCATGTGAAGGGTTTCCTTATCTCTCTTTGATGTTGAACAATGCCGCCACCGCTAACCGACGATAAAATAGAGCTGGAATAGGTCCATCACGTGCTGACCAATTGGACCGATATATCTTAACCAAACGTGTGTTAGAAGACACGCGTTCGTGTGAAACGACACTTGGACTCAGATGTATTCATACGCCAAGTAATGTAATCTTCAGTTGTCACTTTTGTTTGGTTTGTCAAAATATAATAATTTGATAAGCCCTTTTCCGATGGTTGAATTTACTAGAAAACGGCTCAACCAATTTTTACAAATGAACAGTTATTTTAAATATTAAGAGGCCGGGATTCGTGGAAAAAAGAGTAACTTCCATGTAAATCCCCAATTTTCCCAGTGAATTTCCAGTTTTTCATCTGTGTAAACAGTAGCTAATCTATACTACCATCGTTGGTTTACATAACCCTGGAAAAATACACTAGTATAGTGTTGCTACACAATCCTCTTGCACTAATAATATAACACTAATAATATTGTAGAATATGATACATGCTGGGAGAAAAAAATACATATTTTATAAGGGTTTATTCCAACCAAAGTGGTACTAATATATTAATTTAAAATAAAACAATATTTTTCTTAGTTCCTGTTCAGGTTATACACATTATATGATAATTACTCTTAAGGGGTAGGGATGAGTAAGGATTATTTTAGAGGTAATATATCTACGTTTGTGTGGAGGTTTAGTGGGAAACCATTTATTAAAAAGAACTACCCTCAATACACTTTACCGGGATTCGAACCCCAATTTCCCCATCATCAGCAGACCAGTTTAAAATGACCATTCAGCCATTGAAGCGGGTCAATTAATTTTTAAATACGATCCCTGTTATGTGATTGAAATTCAATGGTAGTTTATTAATGATATTAGGGCCGCCCTTAGCAGACACGGGGCCCTGGTCAAACCCCCCAGTTATCTGACCCACACAGCCCTCTCCCCCTTCCAAAAAATAAAAATAAAAACTTTTTGTTTAATGTAATTACAGTAGTTTGCACCTATATACCTATTTTCAGGAGAATAAGGTAACAGGAAATAACCTTAAAAAGTAAAATATCTTTAATAATTTAGACTAGAAGTCATGATTTTATACAACCATCGCTATATTTTTCCCCCCAATGAACTTTATCTATTTAAAGGTACAAAGAACAATTGTGCCAAGTTTGAATTAAATCGGTTAATGCATTCAAAGGTTTTCATGAGATATTTACACGACAGACAGACAGACAGACAGACAAATCAGTGGCGTCAAACCTGAGAACTCATTTCATTTCTTCAATAAATCAAACCACATGGTTATGTTTTTATTAGTTTTTACACTGATAATATTTGTTAGATCACCTACTATAGAGAGACAACTATACGAGTAGGCAGCTAAAAATTTCCCATTCTAAATTGTTTTTATTCTTTCTGTCGGCTAAGCAAAAGAAGCACCCCTCCCACCCCCCAGACACTCAACCTCCACTGCATCAATTGCACAAACCCTAAGGGCAACACTGATTGAATAGCTTGGAACATAATCCTAATTGGAGACAGCCTCGAATCTCGCTAGTAAATTTGGAGACAAATAATGCAGATTAAGACCAATACTAAGCTTAGAGTCCCAGGTTAGATTCGCAGCATGGCCAAATGATTATTATTATTATTTTATATTATTGGTGAAATGTGGGGTTCAGTGATGAATTAACGCCTGGAGACTGTATATTGTGTCTATTCTAGATTTAAGTTAGTTTATAAGTTGTATGCTGAATAATCTGTTGGCTCATAAAATGCACGTTAATACCTCAAACTAATG